>CAUYSK010100195.1:0-11005 GCA_963575035.1 Avahi laniger
ACCGAGGATGCAAATGGCAAAGGAGTTTATTTGCTAGCTCGAGCTAGGGTCCAAGTCCCAGAGCACCAACGCAGTGGCCTCCCTATGGACCAGGACCCCGCCCTGGGGTAAAAGAGAAGCTTTTATTCTTTTTTTGCACACAACACACCAGTGGCACATGATACGCAGGTCCCACACGACACACTGGGCACACCATCCGCCTTCCCCCTTAGTCCATTGGTTCCTTTGAAAGTGGCGGATGGTTTTGACTCTTGATTGGTTGGCTCCAAGCCTCGGGATTTTCAATTTTTGCGCCGGCGCCAGTTTTGGCCGGCATTTCGGTTTCGGGGGAAGCTGAAACTTAGGCCTATTTCAGGAAATTCAGCTTGTCATGCAGTCAGTCCTACTCTTACTCCTATATTTAACAAACAACTAAAAGCAAGCACGGTTACAGAAGCAAATGGCATTAGTTACAATCAAAGAGAACATATTTTTTTAATCTCAATTTGTTTCACACAAAACAAAGTACATTCTCCTACTATCAATTCCTGCCTTTCATGACCAGTTCCTTTGGTTTCATATCATCATATAAACCTTTCTTTCTTTTCTTTCTTCCTTTTCTTCCTCTCCTCCCCTCCTTTCCCCACCCCTCTCCTCTTCTTTCTTTCTTCTTTATTTTCTTTCTCTTTTTTTCTTTTCTCAAGGTAAGATTATTATAAATGGAACATTTAGAAATTCCTTATGCTATGTCATAACCTGAGATAATAGGATATTCAAGAGGAAGAGATTTGGGATACCAGGCTAGGTGCTTTTCATTTGTCATCTGCTGGAAACGTGGCCAATGCTCCCCACAAAAAACAGGGTCCCTTTGGTAAAGTTGCAAGGGATAAGAAAATAATAGAGAAAAATGGAAAATAATTGGAAATAAAAGAATACAGAGAGACAAAGGTATAGTTTTATAAGTTTATAAAAATTATAGGCAAAGCAGGATCTCAGAGGGCCTAGATTTTCTCCGTGAATCTCAAAAAGCCCAAATGAAGTCTTACATGGTAACTTATAGAGAACAGTGATTAGTTGCCAGGGGTAACAGATTTACATAACAGCAGGTAGTTCCTCTTAGGTTAACAGTTTTTCAAAAGGCTTCTACAGATCCCTTAACTAATTCTATCTGCCTGAACAAATGGTTATAAAATCTTTCAAAGATTAACTTCTACATTCTAAGGTAAATTTGTCACTTAACAGAGAGGTTAAACAGAGATATATTGGCTCCATATTTTCTTTATCAGGTTATTGTGAATGGAGACAGGCAGTCTGGAGTATTAAGCAGGAACTTGCTTTTAGCCAGGGTGGCTGTCTGTTCCGGAGGGCACTCTATTATCAGCTCTCATCCTATAGTTTTTAACAAATTTGCTTTGCTTTACAAAGCAAATCCAAACTTTTAGGTCTGAGAAACGCGGCGCCTTGTGGGATACAGCCACAACTGTCTTTCAGAAACGCCCTTCTGAGTGCAACAGCATTTGAAATGCAAACCAACATGTTCACATATTCTTTCAGGGCAAAGCTCTGCAAAATTCCTAAGACAAATCCTGTCTGCAAACACGTTTATATTAATTCATGGAGCAACAGTCATCTCATTTATTCCTAAGTGCAAATGGTGTTTCCTCTAATTTACAATAGAGGAAATCAGCTCAGAGAGGAAAGTTAAGTAATTTTCCTGGGATGGCACTGTTAAGTAAGAAGCAAAGCTGTGGTCCAGACCCAGGCAGGCTAGATCCAAAGTGCATATTCTTTGCATGATGGTATTCTGCATTGGATGTGCTGAGTTGGGAGTGTGGTGACTTAGCAGTGAGAAATCTTTTAAAAATCTGGTAGTGTTGGATAGGCCTCTGGTCCAGACTGTTGTTGTTTGTAGCTATGATTATAAAATAGGTAAGATCATTCAAATGCCTCAGGGTTATGAGTGCTTGGGGGAGTATGAGGTTAATGAGGTCCAATATCATGACTTAGAAGTCATCATGTCCTGCCTAGTATTTGCCACATGTTAGCCAAACTGTGAAGACAGGGGGCTGGGGGTCCACCTACTGGGAAATAAAGGTTAATCAGAGAAGAAGCCTAGTAGCTATGGGGCTCTTCTTCATTAGGCACAGAGGCATACAAGCTACCTTTTATGATGACAAAAGGTCCTGGAATGCTGTATTTCCTCCATAAAGAAGGAGCATGAAATGGTTACTCCAAAAGAGATTGATTTATGGCAGAAATTCCCTTTATTCCATTCATGCGCCTGGTTGCTCATGCATGCAGGCCTGTCATGAAAACATCTGAATGAGCACACACAGTCCATTGTGGTCAAGAAATACAAAAATAATTAATGTCAGTTGTGATTTATATTAATTCTTCTTCTTCAGTCTTGAGATAATAGTCTGGGGCAGGTCTACTTTTTGGGCCTGTGTTTTGCTCTGGTTAATTCTGTTAACCCCACTGTGCTGCGAGCACTGAGAAACACAGAACAGCCAGTGATATTTTCTGGTTTTTTGAGCAGGCGCTGTTTTCTAAGGACTCCTTTGAGTTCATGAATTTCAGCTAACTGCTACCGACGTTTTACCAGACAGAAGAACGTATAAGATTGAATAACCCATAACAGGCGAGGAGGAGGTATTCCGGCATTTTTGCCAGGAGACCCACATCAAGTACAGTAAGAATAAAAGGAACGGGCTGTTTTGTAGACGAATAGAAGTCGATTAATTGCAAAGCAAGCAAAGAGCCAAGGACCTGGATCTCCGTGCGCGTGCTTGGCAAATCGCATTTCTCGGTTCAGGGAACAATACATTGTACCACTGCACAGGAAAGACCGCTCAAGTAGGGCCAACTCCGGTTGTGCTCTTTGGCTGACACCAGAAAAGCCTTGAGGCGCATGGTCGCAGGGGAACTCTGCTGTCTGAAGGTCACGAGGCGTTGGATCGCGAGAGAGGCCAGACCCCAGACCGGCGAGCGGGAGCTGCAGCGCCTAATCGCGCGCCAGAAGCCCAGTGGCGCTGAGCGCCAGAGGTATCAACTTTGCGAGCTAGGCTCCGGCTACGCTCGGCGCGCGCGGCTGTCAGTCAAAGTCCTCGGCCCACCCCCACCCCGATCTCCACCAATCGTAGCCGGGGTCGGCGGTGAGGAGACGGCGCCGGGAAGCTGGGTGAGCGGCCTGGCGCAGCGGCGAGAGATCAGGACGTCAAGATTCCCCGGCCACCCGAGCGCCAAAGGCGGGAGGCGGGACCCCGAGGTGAGTGCGGGGACGCGGGCTGTGTGCGGGTGCCGTTCCGGGCCCTTGCGGTCGGAGCTACCCACGGCCCGGTTCCTCACGCGCGCCCCTTGGCTGCGAAGCCCCGCTCTCCGCGTGCGGCTGCTCCCGAGTCCCCAGCCCTGCGCGAGGAGGTGCAGCCCCGGGGGTCATGGCCCGTGGCGCAGGGGCCAGGCAAGGGAGGCTCTGGTCGAAGGCGGGGACAGAGTTGGAACCCAGGTTGCTGCAGCCTTGGACCAGAGGAGCGCGAGCTGAGGCAGGTCGCGGTGGGGCTGGGCACGAGCATCTCCATCCTCAGTTCTCTGGACTTACTGCTGCGGCGCGGCCGGGCCCGGACTTCCAGGCCGCAGCGGATGACCCCACTGTCCCTGGCACCTCCCCTAACCCGGTGCAGTGCGCTTGGAGACGCCTCCCCGCCCATACCCTGTCTCCCATCCCGTCGCTGCTCTGGGCACCCCCTGCCTCTTGCCTGGCGGTGCTGTCACATGTTGGACTGTTCTGGCCTTTTTGAGCTGCAGTTTTGGGACATCAGATTCAGGTCGTATGAGGAGAAACCAGTATGACTTTACAAGGTGTGATGCGGAGATCCTGGCCTGTCGCCCATCTCTCCCTGGTGAAAGGCCCTCTAGCGGGGTGCTAAGAGGGGTTCTCAGGCAGAATTTACACCACTTTGTGTGAAATTGTCTGTAAATTTTTCCTTGCTTTTTATTATTTACTCTAAAAGAGAATTGTTGCCACATTTCCTAAAGATAAAGAATCACACTGCCCTGGTGAGCCTCTCCCCTCCTCAGTGCGGTTAATTATCATTTGGAACATCAGGATGTGTTTGAAGATGGCAGTACTCCCAGACCCTGATAATTAATTGATTTCATGCAGTGGTGGCAGCAGCATATATTCATTCCTCCATCGTGTTTGGCTTCTGCTTTTCTTTGACTTTGTTTAGTATCTTCTTTCCATGTCTGTTATACTCAGAAGCTCTGTTAAAGTACTGCAGTTTGTTACAGAGAAAGGAAACGAAGGAATACATCACTGAAGTGGGATTGGCTCTCCCCATTCCCTGGAACTGGGTTGTCCTGAGGGGACAGTGTAAGTTACAATTCAAACATTTCAGAAATGCTGTCCTTTACCAACTGATGCAAATAACATCCCCTGGCCACCCTGTACTAGAGGTTCTCCTACTTGGTTGTATATTAAAATCATCTGTGGACCTTTTTAAAATAAGCTGTTTCTTGGGCCTACTCCCGCAGATTCTGATTTAATTGGTTGGGTGGGGCCCAGGCATTGGTGTTTTTAAAATCTTCCATGATGATCATTAATGCACATGCAGGGTTAAGTACCACAACCTATCAATGTGCCGGATTTTTTTTTTTTTTATTAGAGCACTTAGTACTATGTGACTTATTTAACTGATTTGATTACTTCACCTGCCATGTAATCTCCATGAATGCATGGGCTCTGTTTTGGAAGAAGGAAAAGGGAAGATTTGGTTAAGTCAGCGCTTTGGGCATGTGAGGTTGGGGGACATGAAAGAGAAATGGAATCTGTGGAAACACGTCCTGCAGACTACTGTCTCTGCTTCATCTTTGTTCAAGGATTGACCTTATTTTGTTGATCCGTCATTTTCATAGTCTTGGGGGTCTCCAGTTCTTCTTTCTATAGATTTTGCCCTGTTAGATTTCAAGGTCTTAACATAGCACTCTATGAAATACAGCTACTCTTTGGAAAGTTTGAAATATTAACATTTAAATTTAGATATATTCCATGTAAATCTGTACTATTGTCTACTATTTAGGGGAACATATATACTGAATTAAAAATCCAGACACTTCCTCTGACTAGTACAATTACATTTATGTGGATAACAGGTCAGAGTATTTAGGATAGGGACTGTCCCAGACACTGGACAGTTTGCGCATGGTTGATATATTGTCTTTGTGAAATGGTTGTCTTAGAACGTTAGCTCCCCAGAGGATAGGGTTGCTGTCTAATTTTCTTTGTTTAGTACCGAACTCAAGTTCCATTTGTGTTACTGACAATTATAATTCCAAGTGATGTAAGCAACCACTTTGTAATTCTCTGTGAGATGGGAGTAGGAAGTCAGGTACCTAATGGCATTCGGGGTTATTGCCACAGGCTTAATGATGTGAGATTGGCCAGTACATGTCTTGGATTTGGAGGTAGGCTTAATCAAAATTTGGCAGAACGGTTACAACAAATATTGGGCTCCACATGCAAGAGGGACCATACCTTCAACTTTTTTGTTTGTCCTTTGCACATAAAAATAAAGCATGAATAAGTGGTGGTCTGACACTTCACAAACAATTTGAAAACAAGACTGTTCAAATTCCTTGAATCATAACTTTTAGATCTATACAGATACCTTTTGTTTTCCTCTTGTTTCCATAGTGGAAAATAAGATCATTAGATCATTGAACTACATGATTATGTTAGTCTTTAAGAAAAATAACATTTGGAGCTTATGTCTTTGTATATATGTATACACATTTTTTTTTTTGAGATGGGGGTCTTGCCATATTGCCCAGGATGATCTTGAACTCTTTTTTAAAAAAAAATTTTATTTTTTTATTTTTATTGCTTTTGTTTTTTTTCATTAATAATATACTGGTATTATGGAACTCTTGAGCTCGAGTGGTCTTCATGCCTCAGCCTCTGAAGTAGCAGGGACTACATGCATGTGCCACTGTGCCCAGCTTGCTTTAAATTTCTTCCAGTTATATTGCTGTTTATAAAGTTTTGACTTTCAGCTAACGTCTGAGAGTGATTTACCAGGTTGGAGTTAATGTATTTACATAGCCAGATACTGTTTTTTATTAGTAGGAAAGGAACATGTTCCTATCCCCCACTATATTATACTTGTATGTATAACTCTCTGCCTATAAAATTGTTCTTTTAATTTCTAACTTTTTTACTTCATTTTTAGTATCTTTAACTTTTATATCATATGCATATTTCTATTGCAGCAGAAATGGTTTAAAAATGAAAAAACATTAATGTGTGCTTCAAATGTAGCAAGAAAAGAATAAGCGCCGGTAGTCACAATTACCTGAGTTCAGGATTTCATGCCGGAAGGAAATTTAGCTGTAAACTCTACTTGCTTAGTTCCAGTAAGCATCTTTTCCTGGGAAATTTCTAAAAAAGATAAATTTCATTGAATTTATATATATGTTTTTTGATTGATCTGAGGAACTTTTTTCTAGAGTCATTCCCATCTAGCACTATTGTTCTTACTTGTTTCTAAGGCTATTTGAGATACCAAATGATATTTTCCTGCTCCCTTTGCAAATAGCTTTCTTGTTATAATGTCTTGGTTTTATATTTATAGGAAAATACCATAAATCTGTTACAGGTTTCTTCTTTCATTTAGAAATCTTTCATTTTAAACAGAGTTATTTCCCCAAATATGATTTAATGCCTTGTTTCCCCTTATGTCTCATCTTTAATTTTTACTTTTAGGAATCCACTTTATTTTTTATATCTGTGATTTTTATTTCCTGGAGAAAAATTAGGACATGTAGATAAAAGAGAAAACAAAACTGCCCACAAGTGACAACTATTAACATTTTAGTATATATCTTTTCAAAGAGAGGTTTATCTAGTGTGCCTCAGGCAACATCTACTTAGGTGTACAAATGGGTCTCTCAAATATCAGTGCTCTACTTATAAAGTCAGGTCTTTCCCTGGCATGACCCTCCATAATTATTGCCAGTAGGAGTCTCTCCCGTGATGGGCTACTTGCATTGCTGCCTATACCTTGTACTGTAGCTTTGGAGTCTGCTGCCTTTGCTATCCTTCTGCGCCACTGACTGCTGCTGTGCTGCTGCTAACTGGCTGTGAGCCACACTGACGTCCTTTAAATGGCTGGTATCCATACAGCCCACGGACCATGCCTGTCGTAGTGCAGCTAAATTCCTGTGGAGTACCGTCTTTAGTCTTCTCCCTCTCTGGCCTTCAGGGAAATCCATGATATTTATGTTCATCTCTTTGAGAAGGGTTTATCTAGCAGAACAGCTGGGGCCTTGGTGAAATAGTTATTCTCTGTTTTACAGCCGTTTCCTTTCCGGAATTTTCAGGCACTTTGGGGTGGGTGAGTGCCTGGGTATTGGAGAGAGGTGGTGTTGGGGGACATGAGATGGTTAAGTACAGTCTTTCACAGTGCCTAGCATCCCTGTGGAGATAGCTAGGAGTGGTGGGTTTATTCCTTTTTAAGAGGGAAATGACATCTTTTCTGATGTGAGTATAAGCTTTTCAAGGGGAATTTCTGGCACTTAGTACAGTGTGTGGTAGAGAGTAAGCCTTCATAATCATTTCTTGAATGGATTGTTGAATCAGGGTATACCATGTAAAGAACTAAGTACTGTGAGTGAATCAGAAAAGTATGATACTTTATCATCAAGTTCATTTTTCTCTGGCATACGGTTTCTGTTTTTTTAAAATATAGTCATAATTAGTATAGGCTAGTTGGAGAGATAAAAACACATACAAATAGACATCATCTGAGAAGTGAAAATGATAAATGCTATGGGATGCTCTCAGGATGGAGAGCATATTGGGGTAGCTCAGCCTTCTCTCCTTTCTGAAGCTGCTTTGGGGAAGGGTTGGTGTGGTCATTGTGGTATGGGAATGGTTCAGACAGGTTAAGCAGAGGGGAGAGAGAACGGGGGCTTGCCAAGTCCAACACAAAGCTGAGGGGAGTGTGGATGCAGCTGACCTATTCTGAGGTACTCTGCACCTCGATTACGTACCCTTTTCCATCTTTACCTCTATACCCTCCCCTCCATGGGACAAAATATTAGGACCTTCTCTGTTAACCTATATCAAAATAGCAACTTGAATTTGTTACATGAGAGAAGAGCTAGGAGTGGCTGCCTCTGAAGTCCTCTGCTTCTAGCAGGTGTGATAAAGGATTTGGGGGGTCCTGTTACCCACTCCTTAAGCGTAACTTTCCCCCCTCACATCTTCAGGGCAGGTGTCCTCCTATACCTTGTTACTCCGATGAGGGAACACCAGGACCACATATGTGGTGGGGAGAGCTGGAAACTTGAAGGATATTTCCTGTCTCTTGCCATACAGAGGGGTGGCATTCCTTGTGTTTTAGAATGTCAGGATGGTTTGCACAATATCCCAGAGCTCTTCATAAAAACACAAAAGTTTCTTCCTAATATTCTTTAAATATAGTTAATGTAGTAATGTTACATAACTTAAACTATAAGGAAAGGGAAGTGATTTTATTTACTGAGAACTCTGTAGAAATTTGTTACTTTTATTTTGTAATTTTTGAGTTTAAAGATATTCTCCTTTGCTGTCTTAAATGTTAAAGCCTAAATAGACAATAGGGGAAATATTACTATATTTACACAGAAGTCTGGCATTGGGAAAGGACACTTTAAGGAGATTGTCTGGAAATGAAATAGACATTACTGTGCTCTGGCTGCTTGCTTTCTCCTCATGACTTTGGGCTTAGACAAGGTTAAGGAAGAGGAAATGTGTTTTTCCTCTTACCCCACCCTAGGCTATTGCAGTTGGTGATGTTCTTCTCTCATTTTCCCTCTTTGAAGGAATTCTTTGAAGAAAAATGTGCTTCTTGAACCAATTGCAGTTTCTCCTCTACGTAAAGAACTCCTAAGGCTACTAGCAGGATAGAAGCAAATTAAACTGAAAGCTCATCTGCAGCTCAGAAAAACAAAGACATGGAGTTTTGAGGAGTGAAGGTAGCATGGTGTCGGCCATGGGTGATCAAGACACAGCCAGAAAATGTGGACCAATTTCTTCAAACTACGGCTTTTCTGCTGTCTGCTTGCAGTGTTGATGGTGGTGGTGCTGGTCATCAATGTTACTCAGGTAGAGGTGAGTACCCAGTATACTCCTTCATAACTAAGGAGCCAAATCTGGGGATTTGGGGCTAACTAGCTTGAGAAAATGTTGATTATCAGGAAGCTTATCCTGGTTACAGTTACTGTTTTCATGTATTCAGTAAGTATTTAAATGCCTACAGTGTCATATACTGTGCTAGAAATTGAGGATACGGTGATGAAGAAGACAGACATTTCTTCACTTATGGAGCTTGCATTCTAAATGTGCATGGGAGAAAATAATAAGTAATAATCATAATCACATAATAATAAAGGTAATTAGAGATTGTGAAAAGTGTTATACAGAAAGGAAAAAATGTTACCTAGAAAGAAAAGTGTTACATAGTCTAGGGAAGCTTTAGAGTGATAAAAAAAAAAAAAGTCTCTTGAAGGAGGGGATCTTTTAGTTAACTCCTGTCAAAAGCTGAAGGAGCACTTCGAGGGAAGGAGTTGACGAGACTGTTTTGAAGATTACTGGTGGATGGCATTTAAGGGCAGGGACTGTGTCATACTGAACCCCTCACAAGTGCCTGGTACTAACAAGGTACTTAGTAGTACCACCCTGCATGAACTCATATATCACTAAAATTTGTGGAGTAGTTTTTATATAAAAGGATGCTGTCCTTTTTGTTTTGTTGACTTGTGGTACTACTCAGATTACAAGTCCAACTTAATTATGGCATTTCTTTTCTTACTGGATTTTATTAGCACAAGATATTTAAAGCTAAGCCATAGGTGTTTAAAAATATTTCTCCTGGTGAAACTCACTTTGTGGTTTTTAGCAGCATACCTAATCTCACCGGGAAATGGGCACACTAAGGTCATACAGATTTTTTTCTGTGAGCCAAATTAGCAAACTTTGTTAGGTACTTTGAAGAATGGTGAAGTGATTCTGTTAAAGATTTTGTTTAAGATTTCTGATTAGAAATGGGCTTAGGGTATAAACACTAGTTATTTTTCTTTTTCTTGCTTGTTTTGCTAGATAAGGCAGTGCCAATTCCACACTGACAGTGCCTTCTACCTGGAAGCTGTATTGAAACTCTTTTTTTTAGTTTTTTTTTTTTTTTGGTCTCAGAAATGTTTTTTTAAACACATAAAATGTGCCATCTAGCACCAGTGTCTATAAATAATCAGAATTTCATCCAGTTACTACTCTTTGGAACTGTTATGACTAAAGTCCTTGACAGATTAGTCTGTTTGAGCAGATAATTATTATATTATGATGTCAAAAAGTGGAGATGACACGGAATAAAAATTCATTTAATAAATGTATGTGGAACCACATTTGTGTTTTTTTATTGTTTGATCTCATTTATATACAGAATTTTTTTTTTTATTTCAGCATATTATAGGGGTACAGATGTTTAGGTTACGTATCTTGCCTCCCCTCCCCGCCAAGTCCGAGTTTCAAGCGCGTCCATCCCCCGGGTGGTGCGCATTGCACTCGTTGTGTATGCATATGCCTGTCCCCTCCTTCCCCCTCCCCCTGCCCGACATCCAATAAGTGTTATTTTTATATGTGCACTTAAGTGTTGATCAGTTAATACCAATTTGATGGTGAATACATGTGGTGCTTGTTTTTCCATTCTTGGGATACTTCACTTAGTAGAATGTATTCCAGCTCCATCCAGGAGAAAACAAGAGGTGCTATATCACCATTGTTTCTTTTTTTTTTTTTTTTTTTTTTGAGACAGAGTCTCACTCTTTTGCCCAGGCTAGAGTGAGTGCCGTGGCATCAGCCTAGCTCACAGCAACCTCAAATTCCTGGGCTCAAGCGATCCTCCTGCCTCAGCCTCCCGAGTAGCTGGGACTACAGGCATGTGCCACCATGCCCAGCTAATTTTTTCTATATATTTTTAGTTGTCCGATT
>CAUYSK010100200.1:0-26395 GCA_963575035.1 Avahi laniger
AATTTCTTTCTATTTTTGGTAGAGATGGGGTCTCGCTCTTGCTCAGGCTGGTCTCGAACTCCTGAGCTCAGAACGATCCGCCCACCTCGGCCTCCCAGAGTGCTAGGATTACAGGCGTGAGCCACCGCGCCCGGCCCAAGATAAATTCTTAAAGTGTCTAAGTGAACACTACGAATATCAACAAAATAGGAAGCAATGAAAAGACATACATACACCATCAAGAAGAAAGTATCTTATATTTGCCCTGTATAGGGCAACCTCCCATAAGCTTTATGGGTCTCTAATGATAGTTGTAATTGTAACCAAACAAATGTTTTATTCAGAAATAGAAAGAAGCTTGTCATTTTAAAGATTATTGTCTTTCATCTAACTTCCAAGCATAACAATATAGTCCCTTTCGCTATTACACCAAAAAAAAAAAAAAAAGTAAATATGTTCTTAAATTCTATAGAGCTCATTACTTTGTTATTCAAACCAAGGGCAAAACTTAAAAACAAAACCTACTACCTACATTTGTTCTCTAACTGTATGTGAGAGTTACATGTCAATGTAAGTCCACGCTTTAAATTCCATAACCTTTATGCCTTCTAGATAGAAATATTAACTATTTTATATTCTTCTGGTTTCCTAGGTAATGGATGAAATGACATGCAAAGTACCAAGCATGAAAATGCCAACCCATTAATAAGATTAGGTGAAATAATATGCACAGGCTCATGCTAACTATTTACGGAAAATTCAGAAGATGAGTGATTGTGGGAAAGAGGACATAGAATTATAGATTTCTTAGAGAAGGAAAATGTCTAAGACTCTGTTTAATGAAGGCAAAGGGAAATAAAAACTTAAAATAAGATCTATTTATTTACACAGGGAAGTAAATAAATTAATCACTGTCCAATCTGCAGCTGACATATTCAGTTTTTACCTACAGTTTTCAGACTCAGCTGTACCATATTAACTCAGGGACTACGATACTAATAAAAATGCAGTTCTTCCTGATATTCATGAAGCTGTTAGAGAAAAAAAAAAACTTAAAACACCAAACCAAACACACCACATTCCACCAAATCACCACTCCAAAGTTTGAACAGGCACAGCCAGATTGCGAGGAACTGACACTTACAGACTGGTCAGGTCCATCTCCTCCTAGCACCCTGAAGCCAAACCCTGACTCTTGTTTCCGAAGAAAAACATCCAAATCTTTGGTGTTTGGCGCTAAGGAAAACCAGAAAATATAAAATAAATATTTTAAAAGGATTAAAACAAAACAAAGTTCAATATATAATAGAATAATATTACAGAGGAACAAACTATAATCTCAGAACTTTTTGACATGTGAAAATTTATACAAGAGCATAACACATACACACAAAAATTCAAGTATAAATCCTTATTTTGAGCTCTAAACAAAACTGTAATAAGATTGTTTAGGAATATTTATTCCCACTTCCATGCACTCAGTGTTCTACTATGGTTAACTTCTAATGCTGTCCAATCGATATTACAACATTGAATTTAGAATTATCCAGTTTGATATTTGATAGGCACAAATGATCTAAGTTAACACTTGAGTAAGGTACTTTAAATCCTAGGAAAAGACAGCCCATAATATACCTTCTTTCTACTCTCATGCTAATACCTTTGTCTCAGAAAAATATTACATATGAATTACTTACCTAGCCTAATTTTGCAAAACGATAGCATTTTAAAGGAAAATAAAAAACAGCTAACACCTATTATTAGCCCCATTTTCTAGGTGGGGAAACTGAAGCCTAAATAACTTGCCCAGTGTCACACAGCAAGTAAGAGGCAGAGCTGAGATTTTAACCCAGCTTGATTTCCAGGGTCCAGACTATTAACCCACAGTATCCTACCCTCAAAGGGCAGGTTGCATTCCTCAGAATATTAAGTCAGGAAAATCTATTTCCTAAGATTTTTATCTCTGGCAAAATAATAATATTACTTACAAGTAAGAAGTATTTACTAATAAAAGAGATAAACATATCAGGGAAATATATAAAAAGTGAGATATGGTATGGTGTAAGTTCCTGATAATATTCTTTAGAAGCAATATCTTTGATAAATATTTCTTATTAAAATCATAGAACTTTAGAGATTAAAAGAGTCATGAGTCCAACTCACTTATTTTATGGGTGAAGCCCAATGGGACTGCAGAGTTTATACCAATATTAAGAAAGTATCAGGCTTGGAATGGCAACCCATTCTACACAGTTACGCTAATTTAAACTATTACTTTTCTGTTGCTTACACTAGGTTTTCATGTTTTTAAATATGGCCTGGGAATATCAAGATAAAGTTCTGCAGCTAGTTAAATAAACATGAAGACAATTACACATAATATTTCCACCTGTATGTATCTTTTCCAAGGTAGATTTAGATCTATTTCTTAAAACAAATTTAAAAATTAAACCCACTTAACTCTGCAATTTTACTTTGGAATAGATTTCTCATTAGTAAGTAAATTAGCACAAACATGAATTTCTGCCTTATGCCTTCTCTCTTCTCATCTCTCAGATGGACTCCTTTAAGGGGTCGACTTTTTGGTTTCCTCCTCAAATTGCACACACTTCCTCAAATTTTATAAACCTCTGATTCATCTTCCATCCCCCTGCCAGAAAAATCTTTCTAAAATACAAGCCCAAAAACATCTTTCCCATACTTAAAACCATTCCATGGCTCTCTTATTTACATGACCAAGTCCAGCTTCCCCAGAGGGGCATAACTGACCCTCTGCAATCTGCTCCTGCTCTCATCTCTGACTTTCTTGCCAATTACACCCAGCCAAAGTGAACTATTAATACTTGTAGAACCTGGGCCATGCAAGGCCAATGAGAAAGTGCTATTCCTTCTGTCTTTACCTTTTATCTTCCTCATAAACACCTCTGCATCTCTGAAGATTTAGTTTAAACTTTACTTCCAGTATGAAGCCTTACTGGACACTTCCTACTACCCACATTGATAAAACTGACTGTTTTCTACTTTGGATCCCAATTTATCCAGTTCTTCTGTCTATCACTGCACTTACTAGGCCTATGTACACTTATTTGTATACTTATTTGATTACATACTTGTCTTTTCCATTTAGGTTTAATAATATTTTTGGGTGCAGGGCCTGTGTAACCTATTTATCTCTGTATTCCAATTACTTAATATGGCATCTGTCAGATAGCTGGCACTTAATATATGGTTTTGAAAAAAATGAATAAGTGAATGTTCAATGTACATGGAAGAAGCCAGAGTTACATTAAAATAGGAATGAAGGAATAACTTTTCCATATGCTTTTTTAAAAGATGGGAGGGTCCCAGCTTAAAAAAAAAAATCCAAATTTATCTTGTTACATGCTCTCCTGCAATATTCCAGAACTACTTACGTTTATCTTCATATAAAGTCTTAGATTTCAGGTAGACCTCAGAAGGATCCAATTTCGGGGATCCTGACCTGATAATGCTGGGTGGAAAAGGCATAGGCTGGGGAATGGGCTCATTTATGGCCTCCAGACTTCCTGAATTTTCCTTTTTATCTGTTTTCTGAAATGGAAAAGGGCCTCACTTAGTATTTTTAAAAGTCAGATGGTTGATTAATTTATAAAACTGCTGTCTGAACTAGATAAGTCAACTGATTACAGTTGTGTAGTGGCAGGGTCAAAGCCATAGCACATTTGCGGTCTTATAAGAATTCACTTTCATAGCCATATGCATTTGGTTAAAATGTATTTAAATTAGAAAAAGTTTATAATGATGTCAACTGAAGGGCCTCAATTAGTCCTATGTTTAAGCAATCTTGCCCTTTTCTCTACCCCCAAGACACAAGTTGACTCTGAGATGATGATAAATAGGAATACAGCACAAGGCAGTACTTCTAAGTAAAAGCAAGAGGGAGACTCAGAGAAAACTTTCATTAAATTCTTGATAAGCCCCACCTCCTACTCACTGAGTTTAATTTTCAGTGAAGATGTTTAAGATAATATTCTTTCTCAAAAAAGGGATAGGAAACGTTAACTCTAATTTAGATTACAAAGATGACACTGTGAAAACCCTGCCTGGCCAATTCACATATATTAAGGAAAAATGTACCATGCCAGGCAATCAGATAAAGAAAAGAGTAGCATATTTTGATATTTTTCCTATTCACATAGAATGTTCCCAAAATAAAAGCCAAGCAAAATGACTTCTTTAATAAAATTTTATGAAAAATGAAATCCAATAAGTAGCCTAAGAAATATGGTTTTGAGACTAGCTTTTTTCTTGAATGATCGTTAGGAGAGGAAGATTATAGATGTTTGTGATAATTAATGCTGACTAGAATGCAGGGGCACCAGCTTGTCAGGGAGTAATGAGGGGTCAGTCACTACAGAATGTTGTGCCACAGGGAACCTTTCGCTGACCCAGACCCAGTCAGACGGCAGGAAAGGCAAGAGCCGTCTCCCCCCCTTTCCCCACATGTCCTAGTATTCTGTCAGAAGCAGGCAAAGGTCATCAGAGCCTTCCGTTAATTATAAAGCACTGGGGTCACTGTGGGTGCAGTGGCATCCATTATGAAACAGATATGCTGGCATAGGAGTTAAAAATGATTACCAGAGGAACCAGAGAGATGTAGAAAAATACAGTGCAATTTTAACTAAATGGACAAAAAGAATTTCTGTTCACACCGGATCTAAGTAGTATAAACAGTTGTTAAAAAAGGCAGAGGCTGAGTGTTTCTTTCCTTTTGATCTATAAAACAGCAAATTTGTCAAAGATTCCTACTTGGTGGTCTAGAAACAATTAATCTATTTAACATATGATGGTCTTTCCTTTAATAGTCTATGGCTTATGGTTATAGAAGACCATCTTTCAATTTTGAGAAGAAAGACTCAAAGCAAACTAGAAGTAAATTAGGATTTTAAATTATAATTATCTTTATATTCATATCCACATAATTGTGGATATTTAAGTAGACACAAATGTGCACCCAGTACAATTTCTTCCACAAAAGCACTATTTGGTGTGTCCGTATTTTAGTTCTTATTCTCTATACAGGTACTTAAATAGGCTACTCAGTTATTCAGAAGAATGGCAAAGATGACACTGTTTCAAGCCTTGACAGCCTTTCACTCTGAAAACAAGCAAAGTTAGCAAAGAAGGCCACAATTACTGTAGAGAGTCTTGTTTAATTCTGAATGTAAGAAGGTTATCTAAGTGTGGGTGTTTATAGTCCCCATGAAATTATGTGAAGTTACCATGTCTTCTCTTCGAGCACCAGCAAGAAGATGTAACAGTTTATCATCTGTCCTAACATTTAGGTTCTTCTTACTTTGCTCCTTGGAAACACAAAGAAAGTAAAAGGACTCCTATGTATGCTCTTCAATGTGGCCACAATCTACCGCTTAGAGAACAAGATTATTGGTAGTATGGACCTCCAGTATTCCTCCAATAGCAATCCTTAACCAGGAGAGCACACCCCCTCACTAGGGGGCTTTTTCTAAATGCTTCCTTAGAGTTTCTGATACAAGCCCATGGCAGCCTGCCTCCTGACTTCTCCCAGTCAATAATCACCACCATGGGGAGCTGTTCTTACAGAGGGGAACATGGCATCTCTCTTGGTGTGCTGAAAAGAAGCATCTGAGGACCAGTACATACTCACCATTTTGGCAGTTTTGGTTGGTGAAGGAGGACCTTAAAAAAAAAAAAAAATGAGCCAAATTTTAAAAACAGAGGAAGCATTTGCAGATCGCATATACTGCTAATGTTTATGGTAAAATTAGCTTCGACTTTAAGTAGGCTAGTAAATTCTATCTATGTCTAATACCACCTATGCCAGGCATTATACATATATTCTCTCATTTCATTTTTATGACAATCATAAGACATAAATGATATGACCATTTTACAGATAATGTAAACTAACATTCTTCCCTATATCACAGAACCAATAAATGGTAAGGTAGAAAACTGACATCAAATCTCTGTGACATCAAACTCTGGTCTCTCTGTTATTTTTGCTGAAGCCCTAAATAACTCTGAAGCACTCACATAAAGATTTTCACCTCACTCTAAACACACTCTACCATCATCCAGAGAAGAAATCAATATGGTTCAAAGACATGAGAAGAAAAAGCTCCCTGAAGAAGTTAAAGTGCTCATTTGACTAAAAAATATAAACAAAAAGCCAGAGAGATAAAAGAATAAAAAGCTCAATTTTATTCTTTAAAATACTAGTCATTCATAGGTATGGATTTAAGAAAGGCTATTAAAGTGAAACTTTGTGATCAGTCTTTGGAACTGGATTTATAATGTCTGGGAGCAGTTCATGTCAGCTGATGACCTTAAAAAATAAAAATTGTATTTCTTTCACATATGCTCTGTGGGGTTTAATTAACAATTTACAGGCAGATACTAGAGCTTAAGATAAAAGCTTTATGAGCATAAGCTATCCTGATTGCCTTTGCAGAACAGATTAACATATCATCCAACATTTTACTTATCCACAGAGATGCTAGCTCTTCCAAAACATCTTTGGTGCATTACAGAGGTACAGATGAAGCACCACTGGTTGAGAGAGTCAATTTCTATTATTGCCATTAACAGAGAAAATGAAATTAAGAGAATATATTTCATTTGAAGTAGCACAATGATATGACTCTCTCTAATCATTAAAGTCATAAATCAGATTTTAAAAAGAATACAGAGGAAAAGAAATCCTTAATGGACATAAATGAAACCACTAATAACTAAATAAACTTCTAAAAAAGATATCACTTATGGAAACAATTAGACAGATCCTTAAGGAAATGCACCCTAATTACCAGTTAAGTCTGCTGGGAAAAGACATTCTGATCTGTAAGGAAGGATAATCAACAGATATAAATGTTTGAACACTGAAGTTTTTCCCTTGTTGTGCTTTTACTCACCTCCTCTTAAGATAAGCAATGGTACATCTGCACCTACTGGAAACTGCTTTAGCACCTCTACCACTTGGAGATGTGTTAAATTCTGCACATTTTGATGGTAAATTTCCTTAATTATATCCCCTTTCTGAAGGCCTTGACACCACTGGCTATCCAATATCATTTTCACCTTCTGTCCAGTAGGGCTGTCAGCAATCGCAAAACCAAAGCCTTTGGGGCCCTTAATCAAAGGGATAGTCACTAGTTCAGGCTGGGAACTGCCTGATGATGCCATGGATGCTCTCTGTTCGCTTAGATCTGATGGTCCATTGAGACGATCACTGGTCAAGGTGTGTCCTGATTTTCCATTCTGGTCTAGAACCATTGCTCCTGGCTTAAAATCCTGATTATTCATGCAAGTCTCTCCCTTGGTTAATGACTGTCCATTGATGACAGGGGTAGCAGCAACAATGTCCACGACAGGATCTTCACTGTCATCAGGAAGTGGATAACCACGACATAAAGTGAGGTTTACATACTGATTGACAGGTACCAGTTGAAACATCTGGACAACATCTGCATGGGTGTGACCAAGGACACAGTTGCCATTGATGTCTACAATAACATCACCTGGTAAAACACAATCATGATAAAAATATTAAAACCACCAAATAAAGTTAATTTTTTGCTGGAGGAGAGGCAAAAATAACTTAAATTTAACAATTAAATTTGAATTCTGGAAGCCTCTTACTGTTCATTAACTGCTGAAAGGATAGATTTCTTTTTTTCTTTTTTTTTTGAGACAGAGTCTTGAGTGCCCAGGCTAGAGTGCCCTCGTGTCACAACAACCTCAAACTCCCAGGCTCAAGGTCCTCTTGCCTCAGCCTCCCAGGTAGCTGGGACTACAGGCGAGCACCACCATGCCCGGCTAACTTTTTCTATTTTTAGCAGAGACGGCATCTTGCTCTTGCTTAGGCTGGTCTTGAACTTCTGACCTCAAGTGATTCTCCCACCTCAGCCTCCCAGAGTGCTAGGATTAGAGGCGTGAGCCTGTAATGTCTAACACAGACATTCTCCCTTTTATGACTTCTCTCTAAAAAGTATATGTAATGTCTAAAATCTTAATTATTTTAGCAGCAAAGGGTTTTGACTTCAAGCTCAAGTATATCATTAAGACAAACCCTGAAAATTCATATAATCATTGTTAGTACACCTTCTAGGTCATACCTAAGTAGCCATATAAAGCTAGGCACATTATAGTAAGTATTTAGTACATAGAAGAGTGGGAAATAACTCGATTGGCTACTTGTACAAACAGGCTATCTTTAAATACCACTTTATTTCTTTAGTTTAAGGAGCCATTGATTACAAGGTACTTAAAAATTTATTCTAGTTTGAGAAATGTAGAGCTAAGATTAGAATGTTAGTTTATGAATGTATTTTCTTTCAGTATTGTTTTTGTAGAGATTTTGAATTTATTAATATTATAAATCAGATTTCAAAAGGTGAAACAAGCAACAAAAAAGTCAATACAAGCAAAGGATGTATTATTTAAGACATTGAAAAGTCAGCAAAATTAATCTTTATAAAAGTTGGTTTTGCTTTCCTGATTTTACATTAGTGTATCTATTTTTTATTTTATTTATTTATTTATTTATTTTCAGACAGGGTCTCACTCTGTAGCCCAGGCTACAGTGCAATGGTGCCATCATAGCTCACTTGTAACCTCAAATTCCTGGGCTCAAGTGATTCTCCTGCCTCGGCCTCCTGAGTAGCTGGTACTACAAGTGTGCACCACCATGCCCAGCTAATTTTTCTACTTTTCTGTAGAGACAGGGTCCCACTCCTGCTCAGGCTGGTCTTGAACTCCCAAGCAATCCTCCTGCCTTGGCCTCCCAGAGTGCTAGGATTACTGTGTGAGCGACAGCACCCAGCCTAATTTGGTTTCAGAATCATTATCACTTGACACTCATCAGTTGGGTATTTTTTAATACAGACTTGACTTAAAATTTGGCCTCTGTTGTCCCATTCATTTGCTTTTATTTGAATGTGATTATTTAAAAGATTATTGCCAAGTAAAGGGTAAAAATGCTTTAATTTGTTCTGATGGCTTTAAAAAAAATCAATCTGAATAGTGTTAAATTCAATTGTTAGTCTGTGGAAGTTTGTTTCATAATCTAAGATACAGAAATTAGACTAATTAGAAACAAAGTTTTGACTTTTCCACCCCTGGTGAAAGCTCCTAGGATTTTCATGGGAGTATTATACTGCCATGCAAATTAGATCATAACAGTTTTAGGCAAATCTGAAACTATATTATGAAATCCTGACAGCATATATGATAGCTAAGAGATGTATTTCATGGACAAAATGTCGAAAAGGTCAAAACTGAAAACAAAAAAACCTTACTATTAATTCTAATCTCTACAGTTTGTTACTTTTATAAAGTAATAAAGTAGAATTAAAATAATTTTCTTTATTAATATAACTCTTGATTATTTTAAGTTTTCTTGTTTCTATCACCTTAATAGGATAGCATAATATGAGAGATTCCATATCCTCATTGAAAATAACTTGATGTTTGTCATCAAAAAGTACTATGACAATTCAATCATGCAAATGTGGGCCCATATTTACATGGATGCGAAATAACAGAGGATTAGAAATGTCTAGCAAACACTGCAAGAAGCAACCTCAATATAATTCTAAAATCCTTCTGGAAAAAAGTGCTTAAACCTCCCCTGTAATCAGTAACTTGTCTTGAACCTCCTCTAAGCTCCTCAGCCACAAACACTGCCAGCCATATTAAAATATCCAACGACTACCAAGAAAATACTTTGGGAAAACTATATAAAGGACAACTTAAGTTTATACAGCTTTGTCAAAATGGTAATGTTTATGTCTATAATTCTTAACATAGGAGTTAAATTTTACTAATGACTAGTAAGATTAAGGAAGCAAAAACACTTGGGGAAAAACTGTGGGATACAACAATTTGTTTGATGTAACTATAAATACTACATTGGAGCATTTTTTCAAATATGATTATTGGTAAATGTTAGCTCCAAAAGTATCCTACAGAATCAAAGAAAATCAAACAACCAAACAGTTTTCTAAGATGGTTAATAAATCTTTAATTTTATATAGCCAAGGATATATATCTTAAAATTATATGAAGTATTCCAAAATATTAATTAATTTGTTTTCTCTAATAGTTTCCACATATTTATAAAACAGTCCTTCTTCAAAGCTAATATGCATTTAGAGAGTAAGCTATTTTAATATAAGAATCACACTCTTCAATTATATACATTTTCTTTCTAATATATATATATGTAAATAAAGTGTCTTCACTATAATTTTTGTTATAGTATCACTACTTTTTAAGAAATTCTGAAAAATTTGTTACCTGGTGCAATTTTCCCATCCTGAGCTGCAGGACCATCTTTCAGCACATTTTTCACCTGTAGAAACTCATCAGGCCTATCTCCACCAATAATGGTAAAACCAAATCCCATTGTGCTTTTTTTCAGTGATGCCCGAACAAGGACACCTTTAAGTTGGGATGGATCTCGTGTGAAGTGTGACTTTTCCACATCTGTGCCAAAATGAGAAGCGAGTTAGAGAACAAAAATAATTACAATGCAAATAGCCCTTACACCAATCTTCAAGATAGTCTATGTAATTTAAATATAAGAGAAACCATAAAGTAAAGAAAATTAGAAAGAATTCAATGTTATAGAACAGTTAGAATTTGAACTCATAAATCACTGAAAAAAAACTTAGCTAATGAATCATTTATCTTTTATAGTACTCTTCTATGTTATTTGAAAAGTAAAAACACCTGCTTCATCTCCTCCTGATTGTCTTGTTTGTACTTACTTTCTCTCAACCCAGACTCCATTATATGAAGTCAAAACCTTTAATATAAATTCCTGAAAGTTTTGGACACTCATTCAGCGGTACTTTTCATTTGAATAAGCATCTACTAAGCTCTGTATGGAAAGCACTATATTAGGAAGATGAAGTCCAGTGTCACTTACTTATGAAAGAGAATATATTGAGAATCTGTATAATTCACAACTCAGGCTTTCTGCAGCCTCTAATTTATATCTGATAGGAGGAGTGACTCCCCTGCATGTGAAATAAACAGCTTCATGTTTCTTTCCCTTTCCCTCATGGTTAGTGGATACTTTAGGAAGAAGAAAAACACAGTTCCTTTGAAAGGTCTATTTTAGAGGTTGGATGATCCTGGAACTAAAAGTGGATCACATTTGTAAATAACACCTTCCTTCCCTTTCCTAGAACCTTTTCTCTCCTTTCCCCCACTATGGCTGCCATTAGGACAGTTAGGAAAACTGTGAGAGAATCAAATTGTACAGATTTATAATTTATATATTTATATATTGTCTGTCCTTTTGGTTGTAACCTTTCTAGTGGTTGTGGGGTGGTATCTCATTGTGGTTTTGTTGTGCATTTCCCTAATGACTTAAATTAACAAGAGCAGCTTACTTCATTCTTAGCCCACACTGGGCACTAGTATCATGCCCAGAGTTATCTGTGTGTATCTGTTGCTGGCCCTCTTAGCAGAGTGTTCTAAGTGGTATGCATTACTGTCAGTTAGAAAAAAGAGCAACCTTGGGACTGCTCTGTATGGTTATGCAGATTGTGCAGTATGTAAAGAGCTCCCTTAAGAGGTAGGCTGGAAATACTGACAAAGTCAGGTTTGGGGTGGAAAGTAGGGTCTCCTTTATTTGATATATTATTTCCAGATTTGCTGATCTCTTGCAAATAAAAGCAATTGATACTAACAAACAAACTCAGCTATTTTGGGCTTCTTAAAGTAGAGAACTAGACTAGTCTAGACAGCAGTGCACTTAACCCCGTAAATGCCATTTTGTAAGGTCTCCCAGAGGATGGCCAGTCATGGTGATACCTCTGTGCATTGCTGAGCTCTTGTTGAGCTTCTGACCTTCAAAATAACAACTACTCTCTGAATAAAATATTACTTTTCAAAATTTAATTGACATATGCAATACCCATTCAGTTAAGAAAGTCAATTTTGACTGTCAACTAGTGTTGCCTACCAGATTGCAGATAAGAATATTTCTTTAATGACTGAATACTTAGGTATCTGATGATAATAGCTATAATGAAATGTACTTTTTTCATTTTTATGTCAAATATTGATTGGTTAGCTATCCTATGCTCTAGTCCCCAGGAATACTGGAATAAGATTAGCTTGTGAAGGTCAAACTAAAAAAGTGGCATACAGTGAATGGATGACATCCAAGATGTGCAAACAGTAAAGAGAAACGGAAAGTTTTGGTTAACACCTAATTTTAGAAAGTAGTATCAAAAAAATCAAAGCCAACTGAAAGTTGGTCAGGAGTATCTCCCATATACTCTGTTCAGGGATGGAGGTTCCTTGGCTTACAAACATGAGTGCTTCTGTCCCTGTGAAAAGTATAGCCATGGGATGGATCAGATAATTTTAACTTGATGCCATCAAAGCCTCCAAATGGGGAAAATGATATTAATAACTATGCAGAGCTATTTTGAGACTTAAGTGAGATAATTATACAAAGCTTCTAGTTCTGTGTTTGACTCAGTATCTCAATAATAGCCACTATTCTTTAAGAACTAGCACAACTTCAGTAACACCTAGGAATCCTTTCTTGCCCTCCCACATCCACTTGGGAAAAACTCATAATGAACTAGAGACCTAATACTGGCCTCTCCTTAAACATAAAGAAACATTCCAATCTTCAAAACAATACCTCAGACTCATAAAAAGCTACCCAAATCCCTTGTCCCAACAATTTTATGCTTTTTATATTATCATGGGAAAAATCTCAGTAGTCTCAAAAGGTTCAGATGTTTTATTGAGATTCTTCATCTTTACAGACAAAAATTAGACATTCTCTGTTGAATTTCAAAGCCTCAGCAATAAAAAGTTCAAACGCACTTTTATTAACTCAGCATACAAATTTCACAAATTATTCTTAAAGAAAAGATCAAGGAAAAAGTTTTACCTGGTTTTGAAGACCCAATTTCAGACTGTCCTAACTGCTTTTTCCTCTTGGCTTCTTCCACTGGATTTTCAAACTGGGTTTTCTGGTTAAGGTGACTGTAAAATGTAGAAAAATATGCACTTCAGTTTAAGATTTAAGAGTTACATATTTTTAAACAGATTATCATACCAGTTCATCACCGTATATTAAGGGAAAAATATGTATCTTTAGGCTATGGAACACGGAGAAACTGACAGATGATAGTGGAGGGGCTTTTTGGCATTTAAAGAAAGTACCACAGAAGATACCTAGAAGTCAATACTGCTGAAGTTTATATAACATTTACTATAGCTTCTTTATAAACCTGCCCAATATAGCCAATGACAGTTCCAAAACTATAGTAGAAGCCCAATTATCTGGTGCAATCAGAAGTGTTGGTAATTGGTCATTTAATGTTTTGTAAAAGGTAGTTAATGATAGAAGGGTTTTAAGTTTCTCCAAAATGAAGCGAGCTGCAAGGACTTTTTGAAAGAAATCTTGGTATCAAACCCTTCTAGAATATTATTATTACTTTTTCACTGACTCACCCACATTCATTCAGCAGCAACTAGGAAAGTGACTTGCTTTTTATCAAATTGTATTATGGAATAACTCTTTCACACATAAATTTTTTCACAATTATATCATAATTAAATGAATTATATAATTATAACATAAGTTCAACTTTGTTGAACATTCACAACTGACTCTTGGAAAGCATACAACTCTGTGAGGGAAAGCAGAGAAGCCTGGGAAGACCAGAGAGGAGGAGATTAGCGAACAGTCTTCAACATCCTATGGTAGTGTATGTTTTATAAAGGGAATAGAGCATTGTTATTCTGGCAAGTCATTTAAGTAGAAGTTGATTAAGAAAGCAACTGTTGTTAAAAAAAAAAAAAAGATGTTTAAGACCACAGATAGGTCTAATGCAGAAACAATGGGAATCATATTCTAGCAATTCCACAGTACAAAGATATTTTACCAAATGATGCATGTTTTCCAGTAAAATCTACTCTAACAAGAAGTGATATTAGTGAATACCAACAATTAAACATCAAATCATGAGGATTTCAGAACATGACTGTCTTTAGATAGGCTGAATATTACCATATCTACATATAAATAGTCACACAAATTGGACATTTACTTTGCCATTTGTGAACATTAATGGTGGCGGAGAAAGGGACAGCAAGGACAAAAAAATTTTAAAACTTAAAAAAAACACAGAAAGGAATGTTAGCTTTCTCCGTGTCGTTTAGGCTTCTAGTACATATTAACTCCACAACAGATGTGGCTATTTAGTTTCAGAGCGCTAAATATGGCAAGTTCCACTTGACATTCTCTGGGTTCTGATTTCACTAACACTCAAGTATACTTCTGCTTCATACTGTGAGGGGGCACCTTATCCACTGAGTTAACTGTTTAATTCTCTGTGAAAATGAAAACTTTAGGTACCACTTTAAAAAAAATTTATTATGTGCTGACATTTTACATATTCTTGAAAAGCAAAAACTAAAAACTGACACTCAGAAAAGAATAAACCTGTTTAGAAGGAAACTTGGCTCACTTTCACTTTAACATCATCAGCTAGAATGACTCACTTTGCCACCCAGGCATTAGAACATAAAAAGTAGTAATTTGAATTTATACCCTTTGTTATGTGTGGGAGAAGAGGGCAGAAGTATGCAAATGAGTAATCTCTTTCCTGAAAATTCTTTAACAAAAGAATGTAAGATTCAGTGAAGGGAGTAATTGCATCTATTACCTTAGACTACCTAGATTAAAATGCCAGCGCCCAAAACAAACGAAACAAAAAAGTGAAAATACTCTCCTTTTCATTTAGTTACTTATCTCCATAACATTATTAAGATGTAACAGATTTTATTTTCCATATAACTAGCTATGGGAAGTAAGAGAGAAGGCTATTACAGATTATCAGAAATAAACAAAGGTAGCAAACAAGTATGATTAAATCATAATATATAATTTGGAATATCATCTATATTAAAATTTTATGTCTAATATCTGGATTCAAAAATGTATCTCAACTAAAAGAATATTCTTTTATAAAGAGTTTGAGATATGAAAGTAGATGTATATTTTCACTTTGTCATCTAAGTATATCAAGACATTTAATTCTAATTACCCTGGTCTGATCACTATACATTACATATATCAAAACATCACTATGTATCCCATAAATATATACGAGTATTATATGTCAATTAGAAAAAAGATATTTCATGCAATACAATCAAGACAGCATTTTTATATATAAGCATTTTTATAGAAGGCCTACCATTAAATTTTTGGAACATTTTATTTTCAGAAATAAATTACATCTTAGAATCTCATCCTCTGAAATACTCACAAAGAACAACTGCTGTTGCAGTTGGTGTTACTACTACAAGGCTCCTGCCAAGAGCAATCATTGTGCCATCTGGTTTGACAAACTCCGAGAGCCAAAGAGTAGCCATTCAAGTAACAGCTTTTTATCTCCATCAGTAAACTCACTGCAGATTACTATGGTCGGGATTCAAAACCTAACTAATCTGGGAATCAAGCCACACTCCATAGCTCAGCTGACTCCATACTAATGTGCATCTTGAGTACAGTCTGCTCTTTCTTAATCTAATAAATTACCCTCCTGTAAAATGAGCTTGTTCTGGGAACAACCATACAAAATCATGTTGCTGCTGCTGTTGTTGCTTCTAATTCCGGCTATTTCAGGCACCTCCATGACAATTGGGAGCAGGTCACTTCAGGATTTGCCCTAAAGTTACTTCAATATGATATCCTTGCATAATGGGAACCAGATCAGTCAGCTCAAGAGTTTATAACAGGCAAATGACTTTCACCTTTTGACCATGTATTCAAATTCGCTTGGAACGGATAATAAAGAGAATGAGAATCATTATCTCGGAAATGTTCAGCAGTGTCAATGGCAAATGATACTTGATTGAAGTCCAATTTAAACAGACTAAACTTTGAGGGGGGAAAAATCCCACAAAACATTTTCAGTTGGCCTCCAAATACTCCTCTGACTTGAAAAATGGTTATTTTTTCCTTGATTTTGGCTAAATATGCCACAGGAAAAAAAATAACACAAGAGCTGTGGTATACTTTTCACATCACAGCATCAGTAAGATATTAAATAACACAATGGAAATAAAATTAGCATAGCCTTTCAAAGGAACCAAAATATTAAAACTCTGAAGTTATATACCTAAGGGTCAATCTAATTGAGTCATTTCCTTAGGATACACATTGGGTTTTAAGATGTCATTCCAAAAATCTGTCTAACCACAATGACTCAAGTAACAACCTACACATTAGAATACAGATGAGAGTTCTAACAAGAGTTAGAGATACTTGCTTTAGGAATAATTACCAGGAAACGGCATTCGTTTATGTTTATGAGTGAGGAAAAATTAATAAGCAATCATAAAACTAGAAGATTCCTGTGTTGCTATTTTCCAAGTTAATAATAACATTATTTTGCCTTTGTGATCTAGGCATAAGGTTCAGACTCCTAGTTTGCAGGTAAGTAGTAACATTTCTGATAAAATTATTTGCCTGATTGTAGACATCTAAGATCAAAATTCTATCTGTAGCATCTGGAAAGAAAGCAATCCCAATGGTTGTAGCAATGAAGCAATTAGACAAATAAAGAAAAAGGAAAGAAAAGTTAGATGTTGACATTAGCCTAATTTCTCTAACACAAGCAGGTGCTACTCTCTAATATATATTTATGTTTATATATTTATGTTTAAATTGAACCATAACAGCTGCACAAGAAGCACATTTCACCCACAAAAAGAATACGAAGTTTTCCTTTACTAACTCCTTAAAAGACACCATACCTTTAATTGTATACTTCAAAACTTCATATCATTATGGTACAATGTACTTAAAGGCCTTTTATGGCTTTCAAAAGCATACAGTGACAGTGTTGGAAGTGACCTCAATAATTCATCTAGTCCAGTGCCCTCATTTCAGTTTTCTATCTACTTCCTTTCTCTTTAGAGGCTGTGGTAGTAAGGATAGCATCTCCAGCTATCAGTCCTGTAGGCAACTTCCTTCTTATTCTCTATATTTAGAAATTCAAAGCCAATTTCTGGGAAGCCCAAGGTCAGTGAAGCAAATGCTCACTGTCCAGAAGCATAAAGTGCTGTATCCAGTATTTCCCTTAAAATTTTTTTTTATCAACAGAAAAGCTAGCCAATATACCTGGTATGTCCTAAAGCTGTATGCTGAAAGGAAAACATTTAGGAGAACATTAACTAAAGTAACAAACTTACTCAACATAGTATGTCCCATACTGAGGGTCCTCTATTTTCTCCCAGCCATAAGGAAGCTCTATAAATAAAGAAAATTGAGTGAAATGCCAGATTCAAAACCAACAGAATTCATCAATGAATGAATTTCTTTTTTATTTAATTATCCTAATATATGGAATCGGAAAGCTGAGGGTTCACTTTCAAAGAACAAACACAACTTAGATCTGAGTGGCTCCTTCAATCGCCTGTGAGTATCTCAGCAAATAATTAGAAGCCCTAGAACAAAATATGGCATTAAACTAAAAGGTATTTAACTAAATCACAAATCATAAAAAAATACTAATTATTTAAAAAATTATATATTTCTTTCATTTAAAAAGCCTGATAATGCTGACATGAGACACGTTTACCCTGAAGTCCAATACAAGCAGCAGTTGCTTGCTAAATTTTTCACTATCATACATAATCATTTCTGCTATTACACTCTGACCCACTTCTCCCCAAAGCAAAGTCCAGCCTTGGATTTTTGCCATTTCAAGTGGGCAATCTAGATTTGCTTAAAACCTAAGAAAGTACCTGTTTTCCCTTGGATTAACTTGATCTGAGTATCTGAAGAAATACTAACTTAACTACCATGGCACCTTGTGTAATCTGTATATGTGAATAGTAACAAAGAAATATCTTATGTAGCATTATTATATATTATTTATTCCAAGTAAATGACCAATAAAATACAACCAGAAATACCAAAGGTAGTTGAATTTCTGATAGTTAAAAAATATTTCTAGTCTTTTCAACATTAACTGACCCTGTCAAAAAAGAATCCTCTTTTCCTTTCCACTTTGTCTGATTCCTTATAAAATTAAGGTTTCTAAAGAGCCTTCTTATTAGCAAGACATGGATTAAGCTGGAAGGAATGTTCCTAGCAGGTGGTTCTAGTGCTATCAATTATATACAAGAGTTGGGCAAGAAGGAATTTTTTAAAAAATCCAGTTGTAAACTATGATGTACTACACTTTTACTTTCAATTTCTTTTTGTTGTTGTTGCTGTTAATTTTTTTTTCTTTTTTTTTTTTTTTTTTAAGAGATGGGTCTCACCCTGTCACCCAGGCTGGATGGAGTGCAGTGGCCTGATCATAGTTCACTATAATCAGCTCCTGGGCTCAAGCAATCCTCCTGCTTTAGCCTCCTGAGCAGCTAAGACTATAAGCATGTGCCACCACACCCAGTGATTTTTTTTTTTTTCTTGGTAGAGATGAGATCTCACTATGTTGCACAGGCTGCTCTTGAACTCTTGGCCTCAAGGGATCCTTCCACCTCAGCCTCCAAAAGTGCTGGGATTACAGGCACGATCCACCATGCCTAGCCTCAATTTCTTTTAGAGTGTTTCTGTTATGCCAAAACACACACACAAATGAAGTACGTTGGACAGCAAACAGGTTTAGACTATATTAAAAGACTTATCAGTTTTATATCAGTTAGCCTCAGTTATAACATATCAACTTTGTAAGTAAAAATCCCATTATAATAAACTTGCCAAGCTATATAAACTGTTTTGCTCTAATAAAAATGACTGTTCTACATTCAGAATAAAATTACCCTACCCCTTTTTTCCAGCATATTTTTCTGCATATATATTGATTTGTGGTTTCAAAGTTTGGTGAGTTTTTGTGGTTTTCCTTTGAAGGACCTGGCTGAAATGTCTGAAGTGGAAAAAGTGAGAATAGTTGAAATAATCAAATAGTTGAAATATGTGAAAACAGAACATAAAACTAAGAAGAACTGAGATGTACTTCAGTTCACTTTTATCCTCCATAGCTAAGAAGTAAATGATCATCAATTAAGAGGGCACAATATTTTATCACCAAACAACTGTTACATGGATAAGAGTATTTTTTGAATTATATCTATAAAAATGCACTATAACAGTATTACCAAAGCATTATCATATGGTTCTTCAGCAAAAGAAATATTTTTTCTTTAATAGAAATTTTCTTGAAATATCATGGGAAGTGAACGGCGCTGAGTAAGGATGAATTCTACAAGTATACCACAGCTGGATTTATGCTTTGTCTTTAGAGAAGTTTGGAGCACTGAAGGACTACAGAGATAGCTGAAACAGTCCATATGATATCTGAAAAATTCACTAAAAAGGATGTATTAATAGTTAATGAAGATAAAAAATCAACAAATATATTTCAGTGTTAACTTAGAAGTTGATTTAGCAGTTTAGTTAGCACTTTAAAGCAATTAGCGACTAACACATTAGGTACAGCTCTTTCTTTTGGAGAGCAAACAAATGTGGCAATTTATCTTCTGGGTTACTTTTATTAATTTTTTTTTTTTTTTTTAATTTTGAGATAGGGTCTATGCTATGCTGGCCAGGCTGGACTGGAACTCCTGTGCTCAAACAATCCTCCCACCTCAGCCTCCTGAATAGCTGGGGCTACAGGCATGCACCACTACAGCTGGACTTTTAGTAATTTCAAGCCCTTACCACTGGTACTACTAGCTAGTTTTTTGTAGGACAGATTAATACAGCTAAAGAGGTGGTTATTATTTGCCCATTTAAAATGAAGGTAATAAAAGCAAGACTAAAATACCTAGCAATTTTATGTACTATGCATTGGATCAATTCATTCACTCATTTCCTTTCTTCTTTTTTTCCCCCTTCCTCCCTTCTCTTCCTCCTCTCTCCTTCTTCCTTATACAGAAATAGAAATTAGAAACAAAATACATCTCTTGATCTCAAGGAGTTCCTAGTCTAGACAGGAAGACAGAGAGATAAATGATAAGATGAACATAAACACAATCTTTCTGGGGGGAGTGCAGAGGAATGACCACCAATTGCCTGTAAGAGTGGCTACCAGGAAAGCCTTCTAAAAGTGGTGATGTTTGAGCTGGGATTAGGGAGAAGGAGGTCATTCCAGATAGACCAAAAGGCACTGAGGGGTTAAGAATGCCTGGCATTTTCAGTAATTACACATAATTTGGTAAACTGGACTGAAGGTTATATGTAAAGAGAGATGAATTTTATGAACAAGCACCAAATGACATTCCTGGAGTGCTATTAAAGAGTTTGATCTTTATTTTGATGATGATGGAACTGATTAAGGTGGACTGCGACATGATCAAATTTATATTTGAGAAAGATTATGGGCAGAAGAATAGAATAGATGGAGTGGAGTGAGAATGAATGCAGACAAATAAGAAAAATACTAACAGACTGGATAAGAAATTATGAAGGCTGGAACTAAGGTGGTAGTAGGTAGTAGAATGGATAATAGATACAAGGAAGTCAAAGAAATAGGACTTAATGACTACCATCAGGATTGAGGGAGGAAGGAAAGGGAGGAGCCCAACCAGATTCCCAGGTTTCTGGCTCTTCAGGAATGAAAATAACACATTATCAAATATTTATTGAATACGTAAGCATGAAAATGGCTGTGGGAATAAAAAAGAGGAACTAATTTGGATTTAGAGGAGTTTAGGAGATAAGATGATATATAAAAAGTGTCTGGTATAGTGCCTGTCATCAATGGATATTCAAAAAAGGGCAGGTTTTTTTAAAAGTCAGAATAGATAGAACTTGGTAGTTAACTACGACAAAGAAGAGAGGGTGAGGAAAAAGATGATAATCAGTTTTTGGCTCAAGCAACTGGGAGGATGTCATATCATTTGTTGAAGGCAGAAAGGGAAGGTGTTACATCTGAGTGGCCTGTAGAAAATCCTGATAGAGCTATGTAACAAGCTCTTGGCAGTATGAACCTGGTACTTAAGAGAGAAATACAAGAAGATAAAGATTTGGGAGACATTGTAGCTAAAGCTATGGCAATGGAGATGACTATCTAGATAAATTGTGAATAGAAAAAGGTGGAGAATAGAACTTTAGGAGCACTAACATTTTAAGGAACAGATGGAGAAAGCAAGAACAGTCAGGGGGAATGGTACCAAAGACGACAGAAGCATGGTCAACACTAACAAATGCTCTGCAAGGCTGTTAGGAATAAAGATAAAGGCTAAAAGAAATCAAAAGTGTCTACCAGATTAGGAGGTTGTTGGTAACCCTGAAAAAGGTGGTGAGCAAAAGTCAGAACACTGCAGTCACTGAACAGAAAAATGAGAGGTAGAGTTCTTAAGAACAGATGACTTGGTTGTGAAAGACAGGATATGAACTATGAGGAGAGGAGGATTAGGTCTAAGAGAAAATGTGTTTATTTGAGACAGGAGGGACCTAACTATCTTTTCCTGTGTATAAAGCCAAAGCATTCCCCCAAAAAGTTATTTCAAAAGGCAAAACTATTTTTGCCATATCAAGCAGTTGGTTGGTTCAAAAGCCCATGAATTTATCCTTCTTTCTTTCCTCTTCCCAAAATAGGATTTTTCTTGTTTAAATGTATGAATTACAATTACTTTCCCATGCTGCAGCTCTATTCAGTTGATAATTTTCTTTCATCATTCTCTAAGCTCCAAAATGGCATCAACATCCAATACATTTCTAAGCTGTCTTAGTATAAATTTAATCATTCTTTCATCATAAGAGTAATGGGGCGGGTTGAGAGTAAAAGGGATTCCTGATGTTGTATTTTTAAGATAACTACTTAACCAAAACACTAATTATTTTACTTGAATGGAAAAGAAAACATACATCAATTAAATCATCAGATACAGCGTAAAGACACATTTGGGTTCTGAATATCAGAAGACTGGGAAGAAAAGGGTAAGTTTTAGAAACTGGAAGATCTTTCTAGAAGATCTTAAATGTTCATCAGAATGCAAATATTTTAAACTATAAAAATCTACATTTAAAATATTATTATGGTTGCTCTCTGTTCAGCATCTACTCTGTTCAAACCACTGCAGAGAATATCAATGTGAATCAGATACAGTCTATATGGAAAACAGTCTACAGTAGAGCTGTTTTGCCCCTATTTAGGGAGGAGATAAGGGCACACAGAAAGTGGTAAAGTTTGGCTGAGCATAAAACAAAAAGGCACAGGGTTCCAAATTGTAAGCTCCTCACCAGGTAAGTACAGGCAATGTTAGAAAGATGTACCCAGTTATGGGAATGGGAGAGAGTAGGCCTCACATTAAGGATTTTGAACATTCCTAGAATACTGAATGCAATTGTGCTTGTTCTATCTTAGGAGAGATATTAATAGGATGACCTATAACGTATGGTCCACTTTTGAGAATAAAGGGGGACACTATTAATAATTATGCTGGGACAACAGGAATAAGCAGGGTTAGTCCTGGGCCAATCAAGACATATGGTCAGTCTTAATGTAAAGGGCATTTGGGGGACATGCCCATCCAATTCTTCAAGTTCCATAAAGAAAGAATGGGAGAAAAATTTCCAGTTTCTCTGAGCCTCCTCATTTTCTTCCCCAAGGAAGAAAGAATGTCTTATCTGACTGGTGAGTTTTACAGAATGAATATAATATGTTTGGTTCAGGGACTCCTGGGTTTTCTCACTATTTTGGATGCCAGCCTGCCCTTAGAGGTGGGTTCTGGTCTGTTCTCCACCATGCGTGCCTCGTGGGAGGAGGAGTGTAGCTGAACAGAGGCCAGAGACTGAGTGCTGAAATCAGCCTCCTGTAGAGGGAAACTATCAGTAAACCCATAGACGCAGGGCTAATGCCACATTCACTCATCAGCTGGCATTCTGACCTCAGCTGCCCATCTCCTGTGAATTATTTCTCTATTGCCTACAAACTAGTGAATGAAGACAGCCTTATTATTTATTGGTTCCCCCAGAACCTTATGGAGATTAAAAAATATTTCCAAGAAGGATGACCAAAATAATTTGGAGGACAGAGTAGTTTCTTTCCTTATTTTCCTTTCCTTCTCTTCCTTCCTTCCTTCCCTTCTTCCAAACATTTGTATCTCTATTGAAAGCATATAGAGATGGATAAGACAAAAATCATTGCTCTTAAAGAGTGTGGTATCTAGTTACAATTAATTCAATGTAAGTGCCTGCTACAACAGAGATATGTCATATGATACTACTGAGGACAAAGGAGAGAATATCTAATTCTGACCTGGAAAAGAACAACAAAGGAAGCTACAAAGAAATTATACTTCAGGTTTGACCTTAGAAGGACAATAGTCAGGGGGACACAGGGAACAAGGCTGGTTCCTGACAGAAGAAATGAGCATATGGCAAAGGCAAGGACAAAAATATGTCTGACTTATGACATGAAAACACTTTGAAAAAGAAATAGACAATATGATTCAATTATAAAAAATCTTTAATACTTGACCAAGGAGTCTAGACTTTATTCTGCTGACAACAGGGAACAAAAGAGAGAAAGAGTTAGAAAGTTAGTTTTAGAAAGATTAATTTAGTGATCTTAGGCAATGTCTATGTTGCCAAAGTTTTTTGATCATGTAGCCTTTTCAGTAAAGAATCTGAGCATCTGCCCCCAAGATCTATATGTATATATATATATATATATTTGTTCATGTATATATGTGCTACTCTACTAATATGTATATAACAAAGCATATGAAAAAACAGATATTTCAAAAGAAGATGAGTAAATAAACAATTATTACTATTTTAGTAATACCTCAATGAGGTTGGAAAAAACCTCACATGAGGTGTACAAAGAGCGTCGGCCCTGCCATTTTCTCCCTATTAGCCTGGGCTTGCATATATTTGTATTACTTCAATCAGCAGTATCTCTAGAGAAATCTTTCAAAGCAACATTTCCATTTTGTGTGGGTTACTTTAAGAACTATATAACATAGTCTATAAATCCACTTAACTGGGCACAAGTGAACTGTAAAACTTCACAGTGCCCTTGAAAATAAGGCAAGGGTGTCACACCCATTCCTCCCTCAAGACAATCCGGCCACCATATGGGACAATCTGACATACGGAATGAGGAAAAATGCCATTACCAATCTGTATTTCACATAGTACTGAAGCTTAGTTTCTTTTTTTTCAATAATAACATTGTGCAAAATAAGTTGTAACATTTTCTTCCTGTATACCAGTAGGCAGTTTGAGTATTATCATTTTGGAGACAACTGGCATAAAGGATATACTAAAGTGGGAGAAGTAACTGGAGGAAAAAAGACAAAGAATAATCCAAATGTGTGGTGATTTGAGGAATGGAGAGGAAGATATATCTTCCTGGATAGAGAAAGCATAAATAGATAGCTATGTGAAAAAGCAAATGTAGCAAAATGGTAATTGCAATATCCCAGTGGGAGCACATGTATGTTAAAGTTCTTTCAATATTCCTATATGTTGGAAATTTTGCTGAATAACGTATTGGCAAGAAGAGAAAAAGGAAAAAGCAACAGGACTTTAAAACTACATAGGATTAGAGTAAGGAGAGAGGAAGAAGCAATCATGATTGCAGGGATTTTGGCCTCGATGGTTACGAGGATGGTACTTATATGACAGAAAGTGGGACGGGGTGGTGTTAGAAGAAAGTGGTCAAATTTAGTTTTGAATATGTTTATTTCAAGTGTTAGTAGGACAATAAAAAACAAAGGCTTAAAAGCAATAGGAAACACAGAAATAAAAATTCAGAAGACAATAGAGATTTAGACAATGGGGCCAGCTATAGTAAACTGATAAAAGTTGTAAGAATAAATACCTTCCACAAAAGAAAACAGGACAAAGCAGAGAACTTAACTGAAACAATTAAGGGGCAGGAAAAGGAATAGAGACCAAAGAGACATGCTCTAGAAGACTATCACCACACTCATAATCAAAAACGTCAAATTTTTCAGAATTATATATTCTAGTTTGCCTTTACAATGGCTGATTTCACCATAAGAAGGAACTGCTGAAAGACTTATAGATGAGAGAGATGGTATAAAAATTATTTTTGAAGTATAATTTACAAACAAAAAAATGTACCACTCTTAAGCACTCTTTCAATTATTAAAAAATCAATATAAGTGCTCATTCAATTATAAAAAGTGGGTTTTGGCAACTGCATATAGCTGCCACCCCAAACAAGATGGAGAACATATACCCAGCATTCCACAGAAGTATTTCAGTTCCTCCTCTTCCCTTCTCCCCCATCATTTTCTGATTTCTATCACCACAGATGAGTTTTGCCTGTTCTCAAGTTTTAAATAATAGATAATTGAGAACCTATTCTTTTGTGTCTGGCTTCTTCCATTCAGCATGTTTTTAAGAATGTTACCAACAGTTTCCTCTTTTTACTGATGGGTAGTGTCTCATTGCATGAATATATTGCAAATGGTTTATCTATTCTCCTGTTGATAGATATTAATATTTGGTATGTTTCTAGGTTTGAGCTATTATGAAAAAGCTGCCATGCTCATTCTTGCAAAGACTTTTTGGAGACATGTTTTCATTTCTGTTGAGACAGTACCTCATAGGAAACTGCCAAAAGTTCTCCAAAATGTTCAGGTAATTTTACATTCCCACTAACAAAAAAAATGAAAGTTCCAATTGCTCTAAAGTTTCATCAATCTTTACCATTGTTTGTATATTTGACTGTAATGCTTATAGTTGATGTGGACGGTATCTTTAGCCCTCCTAGTGGATATGGATGGTGTCTCACTGTAGTGATGACTACTGAGCAGCACCTTTCAATGTTCTTATTGACTATTCTTTTATCTTCTTTTGTGAAGTGTGTAAGTCCTTTGGCTATTTTTAAAAACAACTATATTGAGATATAATTTACATAATATAAAACTGATCTGTTGTAGATACATAATTCAATCATCTTTAGTAACTGAGTTGTGCAACCGTCCCCAAAATCCAGTTGTAGAGTGTTTCCATCACCCCAATAAGATCACTTGTGTGTTTACAGTTAATCTCTATCCTTATCCTCAGCCCTAGGCAACCACTATTTTCTGTTTCCATAGATTTGCTTATTCCGGACATTTTTTTTTTTTTTTTTTGAGACAGAGTCTCACTGTGTTGCCCGGGCTAGAGTGTCATGGCGTCATCCTAGCTCACAGCAACCTCAAACTCCTGGACTCAAGCGATCCTCCTGCCTCAGCCTCCCGAGTAGCTGGGACTACAGGCATGCACCACCATGCCCGGCTAATTTTTTCTACATATTTTTAGTTGTCCAATTAATTTCTTTCTAATTTTAGTAGAGACGGGGTCTCGCTCTTGCTCAGGCTGGTTTCGAACTCCTGAGCTCAAACAATTCGCCCACCTCGGCCTCCCAGG
>CAUYSK010100201.1:0-11677 GCA_963575035.1 Avahi laniger
TAATTTCTTTCTATTTTTGGTAGAGGTGGGGTCTCACTCTTGCTCAGGCTGGTCTCGAACTCCTGAGCTCAGAATGATCCGCCCACCTCGGCCTCCCAGAGAGCTAGGATTACAGGCGTGAGCCACCGCGCCCGGCCGAGGACAAGTGTTTTGACGAGAAGGAAAGAGAAGTTTATTAATTTGCCAGAAAATGAGGAGATTTCCAAATTCCCATCTTAAAATACCAATGTCCTGCCTCTGAGTAGGAATACAGAGCTTTTAAAGGGAAAGTTTTTAGCTTCAGGCTATTGATGTTCAATTATAGCTAATGGCTCTGACTTATCCCATCTTTGGCTAAGACAGTCTCAGACCTCCACCTAGACAGATCCCTTGAGCCATCTCCCGTGGTACAAAGAACAAAGGACAAACCCCTGCCCCTCCCAACCACTGGCCTGAGGCAGGGATGCAGGTTTTAATTCCCCAAAGGAGTGGGGGAGGTTTGAGAGAGACAGAAAACATTTTTACCCTTTTTCAGGCCATTCCTCCATTACAAAATGTACTATTATTATATCCCTTTTATCAGTGAGGGAGTTGAGACATAGGTTAAAGTTACGCATTAACAAGTGGTAGAGTCAGGATTAGAACAGAGCAGTCTGATCCCAGCCAAAATGCTATACTGATTCTTCAAGTAGACCAAAAAAAGTGTTGTCAAGACTAAAAATAGTCTTCTAATTAGGTCATCATTAGATTGAGATAACAATTGAGATTGAAGGAAGGGTCACTACTGGGATTAGAGAAAAATGGGAAGGAAAAGCTTCCCATAGGAATAGGTTTGTTGGGCAGAAAACAATATATCAATAGATGTCCACTAAAACAAAAGAGTGATATAAAAGTGTATATACATATGTATATTGACATATATATATTTGAAATAAATTTATATATACATATATTTGAAATAAATATATATGATATTTACCAACATATATTACATATATATGTATATATAGCTTTTCATTTGAGAATTATATGGTGTTTTGTCATACATAAAGGGGGCTAAATATTGAATGTTAATAGTAAAAATCTAGAAAAAATATGTACATTGGTATAGTCCTGACTTATAATAGAAGATAAGTGAGTTCATGTTTATATAATGATAAATATGATTGTGATGTCAGGTAAATGGAATATTTAACCCCTGGAAGAAACTATTCTGTTTCTTAGTGGTGTTCTTTCTTACATTTAATCACAAATCTTTGACTTTCTTCCTGAGCCAATACTAAAAGAGAGCGTTCACTGATAATTTACTACGTTCTGATGAAGTCTTCCCTGAAACATTCTAAATGAAAATGATACAGTTTATTATTGTAATCTGAATTATCAAAATGATCTGCCATAGTAAAATCCATGTGCATTTTAAAAACTTCTATAACTTAGTGTTTCTTCCCGAACTCTTTCTAGAATGTTTTCCTCCTTTTTCCTATTAAACTAGTTCCCTGTACCCCTTTGCAGTGATGAAAGTGAATAATCTAATCTCTTCCCATTTTTCACTGGGAATGATGATTATCTGTTTGCTTTGGGTATCTCTGCCCTGATTCTGAACACCTGCCTGTGCACAGCCAAGGAGAGCATGCCCCCAAGGAGTGCTTCTTGTCCTTTCAATTAACCTGCTTCTCTTGTCCATGCCACAGTCTGGGTCTCAATGTTGGGTGGAGTAAATGAAGACTATGTTTCATTTCTTGCAAACTGTTGCTGGATATCATATGCTAATGATGACAATTATCACTTTCCTACTCTCAAGAATCCTAAATATTTAGTCAAGTTGTTATTTGGCCTCATTTTGAATACTTAATTTTTTAATTTCATGGGTCCATAAAAATAAATCATGAATTATTTCCTTTCAGGGTTATTAAAGAAGTTTCCTTGGATGACTGGTTAGTGGAAGACAAATTAAAATACAGATAAAATAGGGATATTATATTGAAAGTAGAATAATTCAAATTAATTTCATAAAAATCATAGAAATTAGCAGTGTTTACAACCAGCTTGACCTAAGTTACTTTCTCAGATATATCACTTACTGTTGAGACCCTGAGACTCTTCCTCTGCAAAGTGGGGATAATGATGCCTAGGCTTTCATATTTGAGGATTAAATGAGGCTTTTGATACCAATTTCATAGCAAATAATAGTAACATAAATTGATTAGTAATTGGCAGTTATTTTTATTTTCCTTGCAATCTAGTTTAAAGCTTTATTGATAAGTACTCCATCTTCTTGCTTAATATTCATTATATTCATACACCCCTGTAGTCTTTCCATATTTTCCTTTATTTTGACAAACTGGACTATTTAGAGTCCTCTAAAACATCAGCCTTTTTCTCCTACCTTACACGTGGTTATGCCATACAGGGATATGGGGTATCTATGCTTATATTGCTGGAAAGGGAATAAACTGGGAAGGAATATTATCAGGTATTATTAGTTTTTAGTAAATTTGGCATAAATGTCTAAAACTTGGAACTCTCTAATTCAGAACCTTAATTGACCAACACTGAAGTGCACATATAGTGGTAATAACATTCACTGGGTGTGGAGCAGGTGGGGGAGAGCAAGGGATGGGTATTTTCACACCTAATGGTGTGATGCTCACCATCTGGGGGATAGACACACTTGAAGCTCTCACTCAGATGGGGCAAAGGCAATATATGTAACCTAAACATTTGTAACCCTGTAATATGTGCAAATAACAAAAATAAAAAATTAAAAAATATATATATGTAAGTTTTGGGAAAATAAATGAGAATATTTTAGATAGCAGCAAGAATTTGTGGAATTTATTACCCAGATGATACTATAAGCCAAATATAGCTGCATAAGCTAAATACAATAAAAATAAAGAAGAAATTAGATTTATAAGTGAGAGCCAATAACAGTGTTCAAGAGGAAACAAACATAGCCGTGTCCCACAAAGTACCTCAACACCATTGTTTAAAGTGAAGACATTTTTGAGTAGGACAGGCTAAGACTAGATTTTCTCACACTCTTCAATTTTACTCTAGAATTCTTTGTTCAAATATTTTATAAATGGGTGAACAAACTGGATAAATCAGAGCTGTTCTGGCATTTGGTTTCCCTTGTCATCTTCTGCTCTGCAGATGTGACTTTCAGGGACATTCCCTGGATAAATATCTCATATCACTCTTCTTTTAGTTTCTAAGCATTTTTCAAACCAAAAAAGATTTTGTTTAAAGACGCCTCGTAGCAAATTGATTCAAAATGAGGACTGGCCTAAGAGAAGCTTGTTCTTGGCTCATCCTGATGAAATCTGTTATTGTCTCAGAAATTTTATTTCAAAGTCACATTGTGTTCTCAGCAATGTGAACTAAATGACATGGAGTTTAGAGTGAGCAGCAAAAGCTTTGTCTGAAGGCCACACAGGACCAGGTGGTGATGCAGAACATGCACAAAATGAAGAAAACTAAGTGAGCTAGTCGAGAGAGGGGAGAATGGAACAGACACATAGACAGAGCGGATAGTCACCTTGGGGACCTCTGTCTGATGGAGGGTGGGGACGTCCTCAGTTTCCAATGAAGCTTCTATTCTTTAATAGTAGGTTGGAGCAGGCCTGGCATATCTCTACCTTGGACTATCTTAGTTATCTGTATTTGTACACAAAATTTACCTTTTATTTCATCCACGATTAATGGGATTTTGTTTTTTGTAATCAAAAGATTCTGTATGGAGCTGGAATGGCAATGCTGAAAATCATGCCAACTGGGCAGCCAGAGATGCTCTTGAACAGAGAGAGGAGAATAGAGCAGATTTTCTGAGAAAATCGGAACTGGAGAAACACTGCTCTCTGCTAGAGGAGGACAGAACATATAACTCACGGTCTATGGCAGCATTACATTTCCACTTCCCAGGAAGCTGTCTCTACTTTGGATCCGTGGTCTCTCTAGCCATACCATAGAAACCCTTTTCAGTTAAGCTCATTTGAAGTGGCTCCTATTCTTTGCATTTAAAAGAGATCTGGCTAGCAGAGTTGGAGGATTCCTAATTGCTTTATTATCTTATTGCAGACTAATATGTCATTCTACCATAATTACCACTGCTTTTCTTCTTTAAAGTTTTCCCATTTCCTTGAGAACTTTTTGGAACCAAACCAAATGCAGTAGTTAGTAGACTACAGACTTACAGATTGCTGAAGGGCTTTCATCACCCTCTTTCAGGGCCTTTGTGTATGAAACCCTAAATTACTTCTGTGCCTTTGGATCACTATATTCTATTTCAAGTGCATTTTGACATTTCAGATATTTCTTTAGTTCTCTCTGACATTTCAAAAACAACTGGCCATTGATTTTTTTCATTAGTTATGTCCCCCAAGCCCATGTGACACTCAGCGCCTGATCCAGAATACCTTATATTAAAATATAACAGCTGACAAGCTGCAAGGGCAGGTCTGGATCAACCTACCTTCTCTCATTTCTGCCATGATGCAGTAAACATTATCCTGCCACAAAGCTGAGAAGCTTCTTGTCTTATGACACATACTAAGAATGCGCAGTTTGAAACTGCCACCGTGGTGAACAGCAGAAACATACTCTGGTGACTAAGGGCTATTCATTAATGTTAGCTTAACAGAAGGTAATGGCAGATATTCATACAGTATAATGAATATTTATTATGTGCTGTTTGTAACTAAAGCCACATGTTATTATCATTTATGTGAAGAGCATCTTTGGAAAAGCAATCAAAGCAATAAATTAGCAATTTATGCATAACAAAGTAGCAAACTTAAATCTCATAAGCCTATTATCAAAATAATAATTTAATACTTATATAGTATATTAAAATTGTATTTCATATGTATGAATCTAGTGAAGTAATGTTACTTTGTGTCATATGTAGAATTCAGGGCTGTTATGATTGTAAATATATTTTAAAATTATAAATCATTTCTTATAAGATCCTTTTTTAAGAGATTTTAAAATTAGTCCTATTGATGAAAACAATAGTGGCTAGAAGGAACAGAGTAAGAAATGTTTCGTTTCAAACTCCTTCTTTTTTCAAGGAAAAGTTTCCAGTTGGTCTATTTTCTGATCAAGACATTTGTTCTTATGAAATAATAAAAATTTTCTACTTGCAAACAAGCTCTGCTTTTGGTGAGTTGGTTACCTACATTAGCCAATTCCATTTATTTTTACACCCTAGAAGATACAGGAAAAGGGAAAGGGGAGTAAACGGAGGAGAGATTTAAAATGATTTGATCTGTGGGGCAAGAACGAGTGGTAAGAAAGAGAAACCCAGCAGTCTGTAAGGATCACTTCCTGCATGAACTTGGCAGGTCCTGGTCGTGGACATGAGCCCACATATAGTCTGTTCTATAAAAATTTCTATTTCAAACAAGTTACTTAAGTTGACATATTTTTCTCAGACTTAATTTCATCAACTGTAAAATACAAAAATAATCCTTGCCTTGCAGAATTGTTAGGATTAGATGGGTTTATATAAAAAAGGTCCTATAAGATAATTCAGACTTAGTCAATACTCAATATATATTTTTTGTAATTTAAATGGTTTATTAAGCATTTCATTATTTAAAGGGGTCCAAATCTTTTCTATAATAATATATTTGAATTTTAAGCAAAAAAATCTACAGAAATAAAGTAGCTACATGAGTTAAAATATATATTTTAAACATTCTGAAACGTTTCATAATCCGTATCCAAGCAGTTCATATTTTATATAGTTAGTTGAACTTGTAATTTTCTTTCTGAATTTCCATATTTATCCTTAGAAAATTCTGTATAAATCCAACAAATATTTAATTTTTAATATTATGCAGCCAAATATTTACTATAAAGACTTTTGCTGTATGTAATTTACTTATTGTTAAAATAATCAATAAATGTTTAAAATCTGGTATAATTCCGATAGCCTATTACAACTAAATGCTACACTATGGATGTAATAATTTATTATTTCACAATATTTATTGATATTATTAAAATAATTGGAATATGGTATTTTATTTGAAAGCTAACATTTTGACTGATACTTATGATATAGCACTAAGGGATGCAAAAACCATATGCTACAGCTTGATACAACTGAATTTCTGGGCGATTGAAACCAACAGGGATGGCTTGAGCGACATTTTTAAATTGTTTCTTTCCTCTGAGTGATTTTCGTTTAATCACAATAATACTCTGGGTTCTATGTTAGGCCCTGAAGTCTTTTGAGGGAACACGACTAACAAGACATATGTCCTTTTATACTATTTTCATTTGTTAATGTCATGGGATTGTCTTTCAGTGACCACAACGAGTTTATTCAAGGAAATTAAATGCAGCTAGAGGGAAAACAGGGGAAAAAAGCAGGTTGGTAATAGAAATAAAATATTGCCCAAGAGGGGCTTTTGGCAAAATAGACTGATCACTTTTGTCATACATTGTTAAGGTAGCTATTTGGATCACAGTCTATGGAAAGTATGTGCATGCTTCAGGCCACTAATGGAGTAGGCTCCCTGTGGGAACACCTCCCATGGTTTCCTTCTCGCTATGCTCCTAGGTCTACTTCTTGGCCTCTTATCAATGAAATAAACTTACCTTTTCTCTCACAGCCTCCACTAATTTATCCTGTGTTACTTTGTCCATATATCTGCCAATCTGTTCTATTACTTAGAGTTTAGTTTCCATCTCTAAAACAGACTGGATAAAGGTCTCTAGCTTCAATTCTCTTTAAGGCACTATCCTGTACCACCCACCTATTCCACTTAAGTTTCCTCTGTATGTTTTATTGCCTTTGGTTTACCATTTTGGTAGGCAAGGAGGATGTAAAGGTTCCTGATAGCTTGTTTATTCCAACTCTGCTTTCAGGAACTTGGGAAATTACCCCAGGATGGGTTGAAAAATTCCCTGCATACAATGAAAGAAAAATTCAGGCTATAATTCTATCAGCTAACTTCCATATACCTCAACTTTGACCAGTCAATCCCAATAGTATTTTGGGTCCCTAGAAATTAAATTAACTCAGTGTCAGTATTGATAGATCTCTGAATTGTATGTGTTCTTTCCTTTTCCTAGTGTATAGCTAGCTACACTGATAAGTGGCCTAAGGGGTCCCTTTAGGGAGAACTTTAAGGACAACTTATAGACTTTCTTGGCAAGGTACCTTAGGGTACTTCTTTAAGTGGACCAGGCCTGTTTTTTTATTTAAAGGGTTCAGGGTCTGTGATCTAGTTCTGGAATAGAAACTTGGTGAGGGGATGAGACTCTCCATTATGGTGACTGAAGTTAGGCCTCTGCTCATGAGACTGAGTGTTTCTCTGTGATTATTTATTAACAAGTAATTTAGAAGACTGACCATCTATTTTATTTCTAGTGACCAGTTAGCTACTGCCAAAGATGTCAGTGGGTCAAAATATTCTGATAACTGCTCTGGGTCTGTTTTCCATCATAGCAGCTGCACACACCCTATCTCAGGTGATGAGGTAGTGGGGTGCTGATGTGGTCCTCTGCCAGCCCAGAAACTTACATTTCAGTAGCAGCTTCACCTTTATCTCTAAGCTGCACAACCAGGCAATTTTCTAAGAATGCAGGAACCTCCCTTCTTAGTGCATTTCTCAAATTTGGGTAATTTGTGGATTGGTTGGACATAATACAATTATATACATTAATATTTGTATCTCTTTATGACTTTGGATCTTTCTTCTATATTCTAATCAGGTAATTTCGGCATCTCAAGCTCATTGATATATTTCACTGTTGAGTCCAGGTCCCAGTCAACTAACTAATAATCGGGGTTTTTTGTTTGTTTTTGAGACAGTCTTGGTCTGTTGCCCTGGCTAGAGTGCAGTGGAGTCATCATAATTCACTGCAATCTCAAACTCTTGGGCTCAAGTGATCCTACTGCCTCACCCTCCTGAGTAGCTGGGACTATAGGTACATGCCACCATGCCTGGCTAACTTTTTCCATTTTTGGTAGAGACGAGATCTCGCTCTTGCTCAAGCTGGTCTTGAACTCCTGACCTTGAGTGATCCTTGCACCCCAGCCTCCCAGAGTCCTGGGATTACAGGTGTGAGCCACACACCTAGCCTTAACCATTGTTAAAGTCACTTCTAGCAGCTGAAGCAAATACGTTGAATCAAGGGACTTTGGAAAGTTAATCAAATTGATAAATTCAGACGTATAACATAGGGAAATGATTACTAAAGCTGACAGCAAAAGAGGGAGGTAGTGTTATCCAGAGCTCACAATATACTTGTCATTGAGGTTCCCAGAACTATGCTGCTGTCACTGCTGCCTCTGACATTCTGCAGGAAGCCAGAAGCCCTAATCTCACTGACAGTGCTGGGATAGTGCTGTGGAGACCTTCAGTCCTCTGTGACTAACACCAATCACCTACTGTTACTGCTGTCCTAGTCTTGGCTATCTCCATTGTTTCAGGAGCCCACAGGCATCTTTCACAGCCTGCAGTTGCTCCTTGCTGCCACTACAGGAATCAGAAGAAAAAAAATTACATCTTTCTTCCTACTCTCTATTCTTCAGATAGTGCTCCTAATCAGCAGAGCCCCATTGAAACCCTGAAGCCAAGGGCACACGAGGAATTCCACTGGAGGGCTTCCAGGACCTGGCTGTATAGAGGTGGGTATGGAAGCATGAATACATAGGTTAACGCCCACTATCCAGCCCACTTACAATTTTTTTCTTTTTTAGAATTTGTGATAAAGCTTTTCAGGCAAACTGCCTGATGTAACAAAGAGCAATCAATGGACTTTTAAAATTTTCAAAAATTTAGAAGGTTCAGGTGACATTAATTTCTTCTTTTGCTTTATAGACTTTTAGCTGGTTCTGGACATTTCACTTTTTTCTTACTGTGGCCCTTCTTTACCTGAGGATGGAATGTTTAAATGTTCCTTCTCATTCCCCAAATAATTACATTCTTTCCGCTTTACTTAGAAAAGGGAGTAAAATGCATTTCATCATAATGTTGATAGAAAGTGAAATACTTATTATTAATCTATCTTTAAAAATACTGACATAATGAAAAAATTAATCAAGATTTATTAGTGGAAATAATCACCAAAAAAAGACTTGGAAAATTTCTTCAGATTTTGTCTTGGTTTCAGGATCTTGAAACTCTTCAGGTTTCGTATCAAATGTCATTTTTTTTTTTTTTTTTGAGACAGCATCTCACTCTATTGCCTAAGGTGGAGTGCAATGGTACAATCATGGCTCACTGCAACCTCGAGCTCCTGGGCTCAAGCGATCCTCTTGTCTCAGTCTCCTAAGCAGCTGGGACTGGAGGCACTCACCATCATGCCCAGCTAATTTTATTTGTTTGTTTGTTTGTTTGTTTATTTATTTATTTTTGTAGAGACAGGGTCTTACTATGTTACCCAGGCTTGTGTGGAACTCCTGGGCTCAAGCGATCCTTCTGCCTTGGCCTCCAAAAGTGCTGAGATTACAAGAGCGAGCAACCGTGCCCTGTCTTTAAATGTCACTCTTATGTTATGAAAAGGAGTAGATTCTACTCAATGTTATATGGTAATATGTACTAGCATATGAAGTAATAACACAGCATTCCATAGTGGAATGAATTTAAGTTATCAAATAAAAAATTAAGGAAAAGTCATATTACAATGTGCTTTCTCATTTTGGAGACCAAAATTAAATATATCATTCACTTTTTTCTAGAATGGGAACAACATTTCCACTAGTTTCCATCAATGATAAAATGTAGCAACATGCATTTTTTTCCAGTGTGCATATTCAACTAATTAAATTTTTGAGACAGATAAACTAGGATGTATTTAATTGTCACCGCTGCAACTTGACAATTTAGATTTTTTTGGTTTTATGAAAAATGTGTACCTAATAGGTTTTACTTCTATTTTTTCTTCTTCTTCCTCTTAAAATGCATTTGGTCACCTTCTCAGTGATGAATACAAAAGAGGCAGCTCCATGTGAAATTACCCTGCCCTTGGAGCTGTTGCTAGTGACTCTTGAGGAAAGGGTCACTGCCCTTTGACCCATCTTCTCAAGCTGCATATAGTCACACCAGTTTCTACCTTCCTGAAAAGTTCAGGAATCTTAGGTTTGCTTTGAAATTCAGCATCTCACACAGTGGCCTTATTTGAAAAAAAATAACACTAAAGTGGCTTGTGATTATTTAGGAAACATTGGTCTGTTTCGCCTGATTATAAACTACATGAACTCAATATTGGTACCTGTTCTGACTTACTGTGGAATCTCCTGGAACCTAACGCAGTGTACCATGCTTGGCATTGAATAAATAATTTTTGCATGAAAATATGAGAAGGAAATAGTATTTGGGGTGGTAGAGTTAAGTTCAGAGAATGTGTAAGGTTTTCATAGGAAAGAACAAAAGACATCTATCTGATAGACTTTGGAATGGAATAGGAGAAGACACTATATTTTTATATAATGTCCGATGTTAGATGGGCTGACTATGGCAAGAAGCAAAGAATAAATAGGCCTCTGTGATTTTAAGCAGGGTCAGTGCAACAAAGAGAAGTGGTAAAGTTAAGAGAATTAAGTGAGAATTCAAGGAATAGGACTTGTAGGTGATTGGCTTTGGGAATCTACACGTGCTTGGGGAGAAAATGGTGTTTTTAGTAAATTGGGAAACATCAAATGAGGAGCTGATTTAGAGAAGTGATTATTTGTTCAGCTTCTAATATTCAATCTGTGGTGTTGCTGGGATACCCAGTTGGTTGATAATTTAGGCCTATTGAAGAGAAGGTGGGTTGGGATGCAATTGCATCAGACCCAATTTTGCTGCTGACTAAATTACAGAAAACCAACTTGGGGCTTTTGTTCTTATCTGTTAAACAAGAAGCCTGTTTAGGAGCCCCTTATTTGCTTTTCCAATGGTCTAGAATTTGCTCAGCATAAAATTTACTTTGAAATCTTTTTTATTTTTCTTATTGTGGTAAAAATATGCATAACATAAAATTTACCATTTTAAACATTTTTAAGTATACAATTCAGTAGAATTGTGTGAGGTCACATAATATTGTGCAATCATCATCACTATTCATTTCAGGATTCTTTTTATAATTCCAAATAGAAACTCTATACCCATTAAACTATAACTCTCTCTTTCCCCCTCTTCCTAGTTCTAGTAATGTCTATCATACTTTCTGTCTGGATGAATGAGGTACCCAGAATAAACAAATTCACAGAAAACATCCTTTTTTAATTGAATTTTTATTTAACATTTAGAAACTTAGTATTTTCTGCATCATTTTGTTTTCATATATAATATGTAAGTACATATAAACATAGTTTCAGAAAATTAGAATTTATGAAGAAGACCCCAAAGGTGATCACAGCAACAACAAAAATAAATAAATGGGACCAATCAAATTAAAAAGCTTTTGCACAGCCAAGGAAACTATCACAAGAACAAACAGACAACCTACAGGATGGGAGAAAATATTCACAAGCTACATATCCGTTAAAGGGCTGATAACTAGAATCTATATAGAACTCAGGAAAATCAGCAAGAAAAAATCAAACAACCCTATCAAAAAGTGGGCAAAGGACATGAACAAAAACTTTTCAAAAGAAGATAGACTAATGGCTAACAAAAATATGAAAAAATGATCAACATCTCTAATTATCAGGGAAATGCAAATCAAAACCACAATGAGATATCACTTAACTCCA
>CAUYSK010100202.1:0-43243 GCA_963575035.1 Avahi laniger
ATATATACATTTGTAAATATAAAAATGAAGATCTCTAAAAATGATTTGTGTTATACATAGTAAGTTTTTCAATGGTTACTTCCTGGTAAGAGAGGGTAGAGGTAGTAAGGGGGCTATCATGTTTTATTCTACATTTACAAAAATTTGCTGGAATTGTTATAATAATAAAATATGTATTTTGTATTATTTATTACAAAATAATTTGAAAATGTAAGTACAAGAATGTTTAAAGCAAACAAGATACAACCATGAGAAACTGAAGGAAGCTAGCATGTGTTGATGTCTTTTTAAACCCTACTACATGCTACTCAACATAGGGCATTCTTTGCAAGGCTGACCACTCCTACTTCTACATAAATCTTCCTAGGGAGGTATTTTCACTTCCAGTTTTCAACTGGGGATCCCAAGTTTTACAAAAATCTGTAGTTCAAAAGATGTTCACTTAATGGCATAAACATCACGTCAAGGCCCCACCATTGTTATCCAAGCATCACCGCTGGCCAGGGTCCTGACAAACATTGTCTAGTAGTTCTACACAGACAGTTTAGAGCAAAATTTTCTCATACATCAGACTATGGCCTGGGCACGCTCATTAGACTGTCTCAGAGCACCTCCCCCCACCCACACTTCCCATATTCCAGACAGGTCAGGGAGCCATGAAATTAAATTGTCTACAGAAGGTGAGCTATTTATTTCTTTCTATCCCCTCTGGGCCAATATAATACTGGCTCAGAGGATATTGCCATTTTCAGAGAATTAAGACAGTTACTGTCTGTAAGTGCTTCTTAGAAACAAAGGGAGAGCTCAGGGGCTGGGTGCGGTGGCTCATGCCTGAAATCCCAGCATGTTGGGAGGCCAAGATGGGAGGATTGCATGACCAGCCTGGGCAACATAATGAGACCCTGTCTCTAAAACAAATGATTAAAACAAACAAACAAACAAACAAAAGTAAACAAAGGCACATATCGAAATAAAATTTTACTCCTTAACAGATCAGATATTTCTTTTCTTCCATCTCCAAAAGCAAACAGACCTAACAAGGAATAATTTAACAAATTAACTTCTCTTCAGTAATTATTAGATTTTAAAAATCAATAAAAGAGGATCTTTTTAAGAGAGATTTTGTAGCCATGCATCATAAAAAATTTAGTGTGATTTTATTTAGGATAAGAGATCTTTGACAATTACCCTGCCAGTGAAGGAATGAGAAAAGCAAGGCTGGAGAAGATAAAGGGTTTAAAAAAGCTTAGTTTAAGAAGGATGCTGTCGACAGAAGTGAGATTGCCATATTGATCCAACAAATATTTATTGAATGTCTACTATGTACCAGGCACTGGCTAAGCATAAATGATAAGTGTTAAGCGAATGAGAAATAAAACAGACCTGGCTCCCGCCTGAAATGAACTTTTGGTGAATTGGAGATGATGGTGGGGTTTATCCAAGACAAAATGCAGTTTTCAAGAAAATCGCAGAATAAAAATCTCAGTTCAAGACATAAATTCAATAATCCTAAGTAAAATATCAAAAAAATAATCAATATAACAAAGCAATACACATTATAACCAATTAGGGTTTAACCTAAAAATGCAAGAATGGTTAAATAAGAAACTATTAATATTCTTATCAGTAGAAAAAAAATAAAAAATCGGATCATCTCACTAGTTATGATAGTTTTCTATAAAATTCTACACTTTTCTAACAAAAACTCCATGTAAACTAAGAATTGAAGAACATACCTTAGCATGATAAAATTATTTATATCACACTAACAAATAATATCATATCCAATAGTGAAAGAAGAAATCCCATTGAGCTCAGGAGCAAAACTAATATACTAGTTTCCACCATATGATTTAGTTTTTCTTTGGAAGTCTTTAACCATTGCAATATGATAAAATTACCTTTTCTCCATCAACTGAAAAGAAGAGGCTAATGTAAAACTATTTAAGTATTAATATTAGATGATTAGCAAAGTAAGAATGTAAATGGCTGCAGAATAAATCCCCAAAAGCACTTACATTCATATGTATCATAAATAATTGATTAGAAAAATATAGTAGGAAAATATAAGTTAAAATGATAAAAATAAAAAATATCTATAATTTTATCATTCTCCCAACTGAACACATTTCTGGTTTTCTAATATCCTACTATTTCAAACAGAAATGTAATGAACCTATTTGAACATATCTAATATAATACTATACATGTTCATATTTTCATCATTTTATAATAATCTTTCAAAGGTAGTTTTATAGTATGTATAGCTCTTTTGAATAGCATGTGGCTGGATTTTAATTTTCTAATCTCTTATTTTCTGATAAAACATATAGTTTAATAACTATGCCCTATTGTGGTACATTAGAGCTATTACATCATCTTATTTTATGTTTTCATAGCTGTTTATTGTGTCTTCCTTGTTTTCTGCCCTTCATTCAATTGGCAGAGTTTTTATCTTGTTTTGTTTTTCCTCTACCTGTTTGAACTACATATATCCTCTTTCTTTTGTTTTTATAGTTACACTTAAATACTTAACCTACTTGACTCCTTTGTTTACAAGAACATTAGAATCCTTTCAAAACAATCTACCCCAACTCTCACCTTACCTATATTTGTTTGGTGTTTCAGTTCTACTAGTTTCTATACTTTCTAACATAGAACTATTATTTTCAGTCAAGGTTTATTTAGATTTAGCCACATTTACTGTTTCTTTTATATTATTCTTTCCTTTTGGATTCAATATCCTTCTTGCTGAAGCAGATCCTTAGTAGTTCTTACAGTAAGAATCTACCAGAAGCAAATTCCCTCAATTTTTGCTAGAAAATTCCCTTACTTCACTTTCACTCTTAAAGTTTAGCTTGATTTGAAACTCTCAGCAATCGGTTATTTTCCTTCGGGACTATGAGGATACATTTCCTAGTGTTTTGGATGTCATTGTTGGTGTAATATTTGTTGTAAGTCAATTTAGTATTGCTTTGTAAATAATCTTTTCTTTCAGGAAACATCCTTGTTTTTTTGACTTAATACTTTGTGATTTTAATATAACTAGGTTTACTATAACCAGATATGGATGTTCATATTCACCCTGTTTAAGACTTGGAAGGTGCAGCTACACTGAAAATTCAGGCTTTTATCAATATGGGAAATTTCTGAATACTATACTACCCGTCCCATATTCTCTATCTTTTTCTTCATTTGAAACACTCTGAATTCATTTTGTCCTCCATGTCTCCTAAGACCTCTTTTTTATGTTCTTGTCATTTTGTATGACCCCAGATGATTTCCTACCCTCTGTCCTCCAGTTAATATATTCACTCTCTAACTATATCCAATCTGCTCATAAATCAATCCAAAAAGGGTTTTTTTTTAATTTTAATAATTTTGTGATTTGATTTTTTGAATATGTGTTTGGTTGTTTTTCAATTGTGTCTCTTTCCATATAATACTGTACTTTTCATAGAGTATTTATTTCCTTTATCTGCCTAAACATTTTGAAATCTGCTTATTTTAAATTCACTTTCAAATTAGTTCTCTTCTATTTTGTATGCTTGCTGATACTCTCTCTCTCTCTGCCCCCTCTCTTCTCCTCCTTCTTCTAGATATTTTATTCCATATTTGTAATTTTTTAAATATAAAGTTGTCCTCATCAGGGGCTATATTCAGCAGAAAGTTCTGTTTTTATTGGGTTGTAAGAATGTCACTTCAGAAATATTTGCCTCTAATAGGCCTTTTCCCTGAACTGCTTGGGAGTGTGGATTGTGGATTGTCAATTCAGACTTCATAGAAGAGGAAAAATCCTGAGATTATGATTCCTTTCGGATCACTCTTTCTGACCATGACTTCGGGCAGACTGTAAGATTTTGAGCCATTTTTCTTGATTTTTAAGAGTTTATATAGTTTCCATTTTATGCATGGATCAAACCTGACGGGTCTCAGCTTTATGCAGTAGCTCATTTCTAATTCTCAGCACAGAATGTCTTCCTCTTACAGTGCTGGAGTCCAAGGTCCAGCCAGGAATAATACCCATGAGCCCCTGGGCTTCAGCTTCTGCTCACTGCTCCAGCATTCAGTTCCCTCTTTATTTTGAGATTTTTTGAATATTTTGAGCTCTGCTATATTTTTGCATTTGTAGCTACATATTAAATGGCATTTCTATATGTTTCAAATGGTAAAGATTTTCTGGATCAGTTCAGTCCAGCTATTTAATGGAAATCGACCTCACATTTCCATGAAATATTCTAACTATCCATTTAAGCTTCAGTCTTCCATGCAGAATGATTTCCTTGAGGGAAAGGACTATATTGTATTGATTTCTGTTTCTATTTGTTGAATGGATGAACTTATCACCTCTGTTCCATCTCTTGCCATTTTCTAGTGTTTCTAAATTTGGCTGGCATCTGAAAGAGTTTTTGGAACATTTAGTTGCTACAACACAAACATATGAAAACCACAGTGACCTTTAGTGTTTGGTGGAGTTTAATGAAGCTTTGTCTGAACGATGCGTGAATCCAGATGTAGAAAGTAGGCTTTTCCAGTCTGTGTTATTAGGAGGAAATGAAAACAGAAACATAATTATAATGTATGTCTTTAGTAAAGCTGCCACCTGGGATTAGAGGTAGGCTTATTTTTATTGAAAATGTTAAATAGTTGCTTCAAAAGTTCAATGAATCAATTAACATTTCTTCATATTTAAGTCTGCATTTTGGTGGGAAAGAAAATTTGAAAGCACTTTGTATCTATCCTATTCTTAGCAAGAAAATGGGTTTTGATTTTTAAAACAAAATTGAGCAATATAATTTTCTTAAATATTTTCAGAAAGTCTCAATCCTATAGAATGATATTGTTTTAATTTATCAACTATATTAAACATTTTGATTTTGATGGTTACTTTTAAAAACTCCTATGAAGGTTCAAAAGATACAGACGTGGTTATCTTTTATGTATAATATGTGGCTAGATTCTGATTGTGCCTATTTAGACAATAAATAGTAAGGTAGTAATGTGCCTTTTCCAGGATGATGGTGAAATGAGTACCATTTCCAAGTAACTACTTCCTTTAATTCTATTATAAGAATTAAATCAGAATTTCTCATTCTTTTCTAATTCACGTCCTTTGCAATACCTTAGTTGTCTGCCTGTTCCCATCAGCAAAGCAGATTTCATAAAGATTTTCTTTCATTAGCATGTTTTAAGAAAGCAAGTATATTGAAAATGATTTTTCAAATTATACCTTTGTATCTCAGAATATTTTTCACAAAATCAACAGCTATTAAAATAAATATGGTTTTCCTTATACTAGAACCGGACCCACCATACACAAAATTTTGTAGTTTTTATCCATTAGTGAAACTTCTTTCAACAAGAACAGATAAAACCCCAGAACTCAACAGGCTGTTTGAAATTTCTATTCTAACGAGATAATACAATAACTAGTTTACCTCTGGGTTCAGCAAATGGTCAGCAGAACAAAGAAGCACGGTTTTTTTTTTTTTTTTTTTAATAAACCTTTATCGGAGTGCAGACATAGCAATTTGTCTCTGCAATGACTAAGGCCACTTTCTGGCTATATTCGCAGACCAGAGAAGTTGCAAATGCTGCAACAGAAGCTGTATGACCTACGAAGATGAAAATACTTAAATTATCTGGCTCTTCATAGAAAAAGTTTTCAGATTCCTACTTTAAATCACTTAGGGCTGCATTGGGGTCAAATTTCTTAAGCTAATTAATGCATACGAGGCTTTTCAACTGGTATTGCTTTTAATTCCAGAGCCAAATATTAGCAAACTACTTGAACAGATATGGTGATAATGTTACCGTTCAAAATATTTGCTGTACCTTTCTAGGGGGAGAATTATATTTTCCAGATCTTTTAACATCAGGCCTGGCCATATAACTTCTTTGTCCAATGAACTGTGAATTGAATAATGTATTTCACCTCTCAGAAGAAACTTAAAAATCCAATGTATGACTTGTCATGTGCTTTTTTCCTTCTGCAAGAAGGCTGGTGACATCGTAGAGGTTGCTCTGTCAGCCTGAACCCTGAATGAAGGTAACATGGAATAGAGCTACAGCAAACCCACAGTAGACATAAGCATAGGTGAGAAATAAACTTTTATTATGTGAAATCCACTGAGACTTTGGGGTTGTTTCTCACTATACAGTAACTAAACTTAAGGTGACTGATAAAAAGTTCTTAGAAAAAATAGGTTTTAATTGGTTCCCTGAAAGATTAGAAAGTTAGAGAGCTCAAATAAGCAAAATCGGCACCAAATAAATGAATGGATTTTTTGTTTAAGTCTGAGCCCAAATGAAAAACAATTTAAAACTGGTCTTTTTTTAATGACTCAATATCGTGTCTAGTAAACAATATCAAGATAGATTAAAAGAGAGCAAAACTTTAAAAAAAAAACGATATAATGGAAGCTGAAATAAAACAAACATCACTAAGGTTCGACAATGCAAAATTAAAGATAAACCTAATTTTGTCACATATTTATTATACACATGTAATAAAGAAATAGATATTTAATTTCTTTATCTGACCAATCAGGTAGGTGTCTGTTTTATTCCTCATTGAGTCATGTACTTGCATCTAAAAAAAAGTTAAACTGATTTTAGAGATTTAAATTTTACAAAAAGGAGATCATCTTTGGCCCAACAGTCCTAATGGACTTCAAAACTTAAAATTAAAAAAAAAAAGTAGCAAATCTATGAAAAGTCTACACATGATAGATATATTAATTAATGAGAAGATACTGATTTCCACTGAAGTCCTCAACTACCAGGATACAGCCTGGTACTGGTCCCTGGCCTGTTAGGAAAGGAGCCACCCGTCACCACCTGAGCTCCGCACTACATACCCTGCAACCAACCCCCGGCCCCACCCTATCCCCGTCCATGAAAAAATTGTCTTCCACGAAATTGGTCGCTGGTGTCAAAAACATTGGGGACTGTAGAAAACTTAATATTGACAAATATGTAGAAAAAGATGTACTTCGTCTCCCACACATCGCTGGTGAGATGATGTAATGGTAGAATCTTTCTGAGAGGCCAGATCATGATAAGTATCAAAGATAGTTACAATGTTCATAACATTTGATCCATCAACTTTGCAGCTAGGAATTTATCTTAAGGAAATAATTAAGCAGGTGCGAAAATATTAATTTATAAGAACAATCATCAGATCACAATTGATAACAGAAAATTGAAAATATATTTCATAAAAAATACAGAACTGATTAAATCATAATATCAAGTCTTTCTGTGGAATTTTATTTAGCGATTAAAGGAGAGATAATAGAAAAATAATAATGTGAAAATAAGGCCATATTATATTTTTAAGCAAAACAAACAAACAATGAACAACAGGATAAAAATCATTATACATAGTACGAATACATATTAGCATAGGAAGTACTCTAGAAGATATACACAAAAGAGTGACTAATGACTAACTGTAAATTGTTAGATTAAGGTTGTTATTTAATGTCTTCTCCTTGTCTTTATTTTCCAATTTGTCCATAAAATGCACAGATTGCTTCAGGTAAACAAAATTTAAATTAATAAATAACTAAACAACAGTAAATGAAAGTAGAGCAGAAAAAATACATGTAATATATCATATATTACATAATTTCTCTGTATATATATATAAAATTTCTCTGTTTATATATAATTTGTCTCTATGTATATACATACATACATGTACATAGAAATACATAGATCTCCCAAAAGATTTCCAGGGAGGTTATAGACTATATATTATATTTAAATTTGTGATAAGAAAGGCATCAAACTCATATAAATATAAAAATAATATTCAGTATATCAAATTAGAATATATTTAAATATTTTTAAAGTAAAAAGAAAACTATGGGAAATAATCTCTAAGTTGGTGAAAGTAATTATCTAAATACATAAATCACATAATTTTTATATTATTTGAATATACTAATTATTTTTCAATGATAATTATTGAGGAAAATATTGATATGGTATCCAAATGTTTATTTTTATAATTTAAAATAAATTACCTTCGGAGTCACTTATATCAAAAGTATCACACTTAAAATCAAATAAAAATGCACTCAGAAAAATATGGGTGCTACATTTGATAAATTAATAAGAAAACCTTTGGACGTAGGACAGAACTGGGCAGTTCAGAAAAGATGAAATGTAACAAATAGAAAAATATTCAACTCAAAAAATCATAAATTCAAATTAGAAATTATAAATCTATGAGAGCAGTGACACATAGACACATACGCTGGAAATGGATGGAGAACAGGTTGTGAAAAGCTAACAGGAGAATGCAGATCTGTGCACAGTATGGAGCGTCCTGTCTGGAAAACTAACCAACACTATGTCAAGAGCCATGACTACAACACACACCTGCACCTAGAAATTGACTATTTGGGTTTTAAAAACCCTTTAATGTTTTCCCGTATGAAAATAATATGTGGGCCTCATAAAACACTGAGAATAAAGTGAAGAAAATAAGGAAAATTACCTGTAAGCACACCTTTGGGGTGTATTCACCACTGCCAATCTACAATAATATGAAATTTTTGCTTCCATCTCTTTATTTCTCCTTTCTTGCTCTTTCTCACTCTTTTCCCCAGCCTTGTGTCTCCTCCCTCCCTTTCTCTTATCTAGCCTTTATTTACATGTCCCTAGTTGTGAGATGAATCCGTGTTATATATTTTCATCATATAGAGATATCATAATACTTAACCATCTCAATGGTACTCAATTATGTTGTTAGATCCAAATTTTGGTAATTGTAAATAATGACTCAGTCAAATGTTTGTATAGAAATCTTTATTTGTATCTTTGTCTCCTGAAAATAAATTTTTAAAAGTGAAAATGCCATGTCAAATTATCGTGATAGATTTATAGATACATATAAAGATAAATCCTTTTATGTACTTATGAGATGTATCAGTAGAATATGTAAGAAGCTAAAAAGTCTCTTTGTATTCCCAACACACCGTTCTCTTGCTTCCACGTTATCCAATCATGCTACTCAGAAATAATTGTTTTGGATAGGTCTTTCTGTATTGTCTTATCAGAACTTTTACAAACACACACAAACAGAAGGGATGATATAGAATTAATCTCGGACATGTAATCTCAAAACAAAAATTTTGTTTTTTAATGATTCTGTGTTTATATTAATATAACTGATGGTTATAGGGTTATTATATTTAATACAAACCACCTTCACTGCTGAACAGTAAGTTTTTATTTTCCCCTAGCCTGTCTTCCCAAGATTTTCTTCAGTGCAAGAACGTATGTGAATGGAATCACCAAGACAAAAAGCACAAATATGCTAACATTTGCCAAATATTTTCTATCAATGTTGCCCAAATGAAAAATGAAGATGACATTCAGAGATTCACTAGAAGGATTCACAGGACCCAACATATACTTGTGCACATAGCTAAGATTTACTGCATTGACATAGTGAGAGCACACAGTTGGATCCTAAGGACAAAAGAATCATGCAATTTACCCAAAGGAAAAAACAGTCATTTTATCAAAAAGACACCTTCACTCGAATGTTTATTGTAGCACAATTCACAATTGCAAAGATGTGAAATCAACCCAAGTGCCCATCAATTCATAAATGGATTAATAAAATGTGGTATATGTACACCATGGAGTACTAATCGGTCATTAGAAATGAATCAATACCTTTTGCAACAATCTGGATGGAACTGGAGACCATGCTCCTAGGTGAAGTATCTCAAGAATGGAAACAAAAACACCACATGTACTCATTATTAAATTGGAACTAACCGATCAGCACTCATATGCACAAAATGCAAGTAAAACGCAATGGAGATCATGCAGGTGGGAAGGGGGAGGTGGGGATGGGTGAAATCACACCTAACAGGTACAATGCACACTATCTGGTTGGTGGACACACTTATAACTTTGAATCAAGCAGTGCAAAAGTAATCTATGTAACCAAAACATTTGTACTCCCATAATATTCTAAAATTAAAAAATTAAAAATTAAATTAAAAAATAAAGACTCAGGCAGTCTGGCGGCACCCAGGTGCAGGCTTCCTTCACTCTAATATTTGGCCTATTATTTATACATTTTGTAATTCCCTAATATTTTATTTTAAATGTATGTTTGTGTGTATATATATGTGTGTGTGTGTGTGTGTGTGTGTGTATACTCCTGAGCATATGAAAAGTTTTTTTTCTTTTATTTTGCTTGTTTTCCTCTAGTGTTCAATTTTTTGAGTTTGATATTTCAATAGTTATATTTTTTATTATATTTACATTCTTCTATACTAATATTCTCATCAATTTTAGGAATTTACACTAAAGCAATATTTAATCTTCTATATTCTAAACAAATAATGATTCTAGGTCCTGCCATCAATTTAATATAGCTTGTGAATAATATGCAACAACGATGTTAAATGTACACATAGATTTTAAAACAACTCTGATTTTAGAATAATTAAGCTATTAAAAATATTTATTTTAGGATTAAGAGTTTAGAGTTATCCATATGATGAAAACAGAATGACATTCACAAAGATATTTATGGTAGAATTATTTAAAATAGCAAACTGATATTTAAATAAATGCCTAAAGTTAGAGAAACATCTAAGTGTGGTATATCAAGTCTAAATCTTAGGTGGCATTATAAAATAATTATGTACATTTAATTATAAGAATAATATTTATAAAAGATTATTAAATGAACAGTAATAATAGAAAATTATATCTATACTACAGATAAAACTCTCTAAAAGCATGTTTGTATATGGATAAACACTAGAAGGATATACAGGAAAAACATTTAAAAGCACTTTAAATGTTGATAGTAATGAGTTTGGAGAGGATCTTAGTCTCCTTTTCTCATACCCCTCAACCAAATTTTGTTCTAAGGGTATTTATACAGCAAATAAAGAAAAACGTAGCAACTTCAGAGGCATAAAGTAAGCAGCAAAGGCCAGTCTTGCATCCTCTACTTCCTTATCCCCCCATAGGGGTGAGAAAAGGAAAGAAGAAGAGACTGGGTGCAGAGTGAGCTTTTCCCTCATTTTCCTAGCAGAGACATCCAGACAGCAAGAGCTGCTCACAGATTGGTATGACCTAAATTGTGTGCATGGGATTGAGGCCTCCACAGAATGGAGGAGCTTCGTTGACCAGATCAAGACCTCCATTCACTCGAACTGGTATTAATCCAGTCATTTAGTTATGTTCTCTGTTTGTAAGAATTTTTCTAAGCTGAAGATTGAAGGCAAATATTAAGAAGATTTTACGAATGGCCATAATTATCTTTGTCATCTGAGAAACAATTGTTTCCCATAGGTGGCTTTTCTGAGAACCATTATTATCACGACTTTCTTTCTCTGCTTTATATTGCAATGCCTTGCATTCCCATTAAATTTCACATCTTTGAGGAAAGGCTTACATCTTATTCTTTTATTAATAAAATATATTATGTGCTTTTTAGAAGTTTGGTATACAGTAGAAAAACATGTGTGTTTTGGCATTGCATTCAATTTAATTGTGTCATCTCTTAACTGACACTGTTGTTTATTGAAATGGCCCCTGAACTACTTACAAATAACCAATTTTAAGGTGGATCTTGAATGAAACATTTCACAGAAAAATGCCTATAGAATTATACTGTTGCCATTTTTTTTTAATTTCCCATGATATTAAAAGTAGATTATCTCAACAATGTCAGCTTTGCATATAACACCTCAGCATGTGCCCATCTTCTCTTACTGGCGTGTTTCTTGGCCTGCCGGTATTTTTGTTTCACGTTCTCCAAATTGACAAATTCATCACTTTCCCACTGGCATCCTCATTGTCAAGATCTTATTTTCATCACTTGCCTCATCTTGTTTTTCCTAAAAAGAATTATACACAAAATCCAACCTGTACTCTTTAGATTAACACATGCGCATGTACGCGCACACACACAAGTTTGTTTTTTTATGTCAATTTTTAAAAATAAAACATAATATGGAAATATACTTTGAGATCTGGATTATTTCTGTGTTTGTCAGTACTTTTGAAACATGATTATACAAACTAAATATATACGAGTTTTTCTTTGTCAAAGTATAAATTTCAAAAAGCTAAAACAACAAATTATATGTAAATATAAAGTGAGCACATCAAAGATTTTTTAGCTCATTAATGATGAAACCACCAGGCTCCTAAAGCTGGGTCAAAAAGCATTGGAAATACAGAGATGTGAATAGTGACTACAAGAAAAACAAAGTTCCAAACAAGATGTCTAGCTCAGGTACAAAACTGGTTATTATTTGTAAAGGACAATAAAACTTTAATCTTTGCTGAAAAATCATTTACACCGTGTACACGAAATTCATTTCCATCACTATTGGATGTGGATCACCTACGTTGCTATCCATTTTCTGCAGGTTAACTTATACCCCCCGCAAAGTTATAAAATATCCTAAGTAAGTGTATATGGCAAGTCTAACAAGGGAATATACAAGATAAGAAAATTGGCTAATCGTTTGCCAGAGCTGTTAGACAATGTCTAGGAGGACATAGAAAAGACTCAGTAACCCTTTCTATGTTTTAGATAATTTTCCTAACAGTTTGAATTTCTGAATAATTAACAATTCTTCACCTATCTAATGATCTGACTATAAAATGCCCACAAAAAGAGTAGCATTTTTATCCTTAGTAGATTTAAAGTATCTCAAATTTGGGGCACTTTTAGCCTTTGTATAGAAAACCAATGTAGAATGATACGGACTATTCCAAGTAGGTATCCTTCCTCCAAGAAACACTTCATGGAATGCCTATTGTGTACCTGATGCTGTCTCATATGGAAGAATATTCAATTTTGCTCTGAGCTGAGAGCCTAAATTGAAAAGACAAATATATGATCAATTACTGTAATTCTGAAGGGTGTCATGGGCCCCCAGGGAAGTGCCACCTGCTGCAAAGGCTTCTGGGTCAAATCTGCCTGAATTTTACCACTGAAATCATGTCTTTTATTGACTGCATAAAGCATCCATAATATACTTGTATATTTCAATTCCAAGTTTGAAATCTTTAAAAAAAAAAAGTATGACACAATTCTCTGACTCCCTAACCTGAGGATATAAAAAGAATTTAAACTGATTAGATGACTCTGGGTCATTATGCAAAATGCACAATACTATGCTGGACTGTCACTCAGCAATGACCTAGAAAGCAGTGAGTCATAGAGGACATATTTTTCCCTATAATAAATAACCCCAGCCTGATATGTTTTTAAATTACTGTATCTGCTTTATATGATTTTATGTCTCCTGCAGTGCTATCCAATATCACTTTGATATGTGCAGCAAAAATATTCATCATAGTTTAGTGGTGTTTTGTATAAAAATGATATAAATATGTGATCAATAGATGATTATTTCTTACATCATGATAAATGTTGGTATCACAATGTGAAGGATATATTGATCTTTACTTTTGTCTTCCTATCTGAAAAATGGTCAAAATGAAAGACAATAATGATAGGGTACTTAGTAAATTAATAAAGAGCTTCAAAGAAGTCCAAATAGTCTTCTCTGAGACAGGGTTTTGAGCATTTTGAAGCAAGAGCAGTGCTATTCCAGTTTTGTAAGGGATAATTGAATATTTAATGTTGTTCTATATTACTTTGAAAAAACTTTCAACATCTCATTGTGTTCAGTTATACTCCTGATTGCTCAGATGGAGAAAATTCAGGAAAGTTTCGAGATAGTTAAGTGTAAATTGCTGATGAAGTGTTTTCTCACTGCCCTTGTCTCCGAAAGGGCAGGATCAGGGTCTTGGGTCTTCTTACAGGCATCTGTGAATTTTAGTTATCAATTGAGTTTCTGGTATTAATAGGTAGTGGCTTTCATCAAAGATTCAAGGGCCAGTTTTAATAAGATCTCTGATGTGCCCCAAAAGCCCTCCCTGCACTCTGGACGTTACTTGAAGTAGGGGCATTCCAAGGCCCCCTCGGGCTGATGGCCATCTTCACTCCATGGACTTTCTCTGCACCCCTTTTTGTTTGTTTCTTTCCTCAAAAATCATACCCTAGAAATCTGTGGGTTGCATGGTCTTTCAACAGCAGTGGTTTTCCAGAGAAGACAATTTGAAACAGAATTTCATTTTGTCAACCATACTTCTCTTCTGACTTCCATGATATAACTGGAGATGAACACATTTAGGAAAAGAAAATATCATAAAGATGGTATTAAAAGTTACACAATTTGATCCAGAATGGAAATACAAGCTTTAGATCCACAATCAGAATTTCTGCCTGTCTGGTAGCACAAAGACTAAAGATGTTTGAGTTTGTTTTCTTTTTCAGAGAGATAAAGGAAGATTCAAGAGCAAGAGAAAAATTGAGGCCTTTGATTCATTCAATTATTATTTGTTGTCAAACATGTAAATGGAAAGAAAGAATTCTTGTCTTCACTGAATTTATAAGCCAGCAAAAACGATTGACATTAGGCAATGTTAGTATAATGGATGCCTTGTGGGAGATGGACCAGGAGGCATGGGAATGCGGACAATGAGAACTTAGCCTTAGAAAAAGGAAGGTTTTCTCACAAGAAACGATGCATACACTGAGATGTAAACATGAGTTAGATGGTGGGTGAGTTGGGTTGTGGGTAAGGTGAGGTCTCTCCAGGCAGACCAAAAAGCACATGCAAAAACACTGGGAGGTTATAGAGTACATGGTAATTTTAGAGGTCTCGAGAGAAAACTCACATGGATAAAGCCAAGAGAACAGTTGCAGGGAGTTCCAGGACTGAATGCGGGTGTGGGTGAGAGGAGGGGGCTCCCGTGGACTAGAATAAACCAAGATAAGCCATCAGAAGGCCTTATGGCATAAGCCACAGCTAAACTCCCATCGAGTCAGGCAGCTCAAAGCACAGAGCTGTCCATTAAGAGTAGGGTCGGCAAGAGAATCAGCCCTGACAGCCCTCTTCCTGTCACGTGTTCCTTCTGAAGCCCTGGGCTGAGAATCTAGGTCTGTTCTCAATGCTTCTTGAAGTGACAGGTGCCTAGGGCAAGCCATGGGAGTGGTAGCTGACATCTATATGTTATGCCTTAGTCACCTGTCACATAGCTTTTAAAAAATGAATTGTTTCTACCGGCAGAGTAGGCATTTTGTCTATCCATGAGCACATAGTTGATGCCTAATAAATATTTAAGTGAATCAAGTATTTCAAAAGCATCACTCTTGCTTTGTTACATATAAAGGTAATTTTAGATAACAAATTCAAATACGTTTGTCAACCCACTTTTATATCTGCAACTTCCTAACAACCATTTGGACACAAAATCAACATACTGAGAAGTTAACAGATATATATTTTTTTTCCTCTTAGGCAAAAGTCTCCGGTGATTCACTGTCCTTTTGTCTTCTTTTTTTTTTCTTTCCTGAGCATACATCTTTTCTTTTAATTTTCATCCCTCTAGATTACAAAATCTTGCAGAAAATTAGGTCACTATATGCCTCCCCCAAAGGGAAACTCCAAAACTGTAGGAAAGAAAATTAGTTCACCTTCAGGAAGTAATTTTAACTTGACTCTAAAATAAAAACCCAGAACTTTATGATGACAAAAAATGAAGAGCTTCCTCTCCTTTCAGGTTTCTCTTTATTTTCCAAGTTTCAGGCCAGATGCTCCTGCCACAGACCCTGTTCTTTAGGTCGTGGAAGACATTGTGTAGAACGTAATGGTAGGAGTCTGCTTGACTCTTACTGATGTCTCCCTACATGAAATCTCAGCCATTTATTTTAGTCATTGTTTCCTCTGTATCTCAAGCCTCTAGAAAAATGAAGGGTACAGAGTAGGCACTCAATCAGTGTGACTGAATAAATGAGTGACATACTGTAAAATCAATGCATACCAATTGTAGAAATTTTGGAAAATATACGCATGCATGTGTGTGTGCAATATTAATGCCCTGAGATAATCACTGTTAAATTTTTTGGATGATTCATTATTAAAATTATTAAGACTCCTGAAGATACCATGATGCTAAAATTGTGGAAAAGTTAATCAAGGCAGCCAGGAAGGCCAGGGAAAGGCAATGAACGGTGATTGGAAAGAGAAGCTGAGAGGGCATATTAGGATGAATCTTTCCAAATAAGCACACGCAAGCAATAGCATAATTTACTCCAGAAAATCTCACTAAGTTACCTTCAGGAACACAGTTTAAAGAAAGAGAAGATCATCTCTAAACACATGAAAAAAAGCTGTAGGTCTTGAAGTTTCTGTTTATGCCAGATAGTACATAGGCTTTGACCCTTCTCACCCTGTAATCTGTGAATTTCTATTATTTCCCTTGGTATGTCCCAGCCTCGAATTTAATTCTGCTTTGACTGGCAGTGAGGGTTGTTCACACTCCAATATTTACAGAAAACATCAATTTCCATAAGCCTAGATATTTATGAATTACATTAGAATTATGCGTGCGATATATTGCAAATGTATTGCTGACCTAGCTAGAATTCTTTCAAAAGTGCTTTGTTAGTGCATTTGAGAAGTTTAATATGCAGGGTGGCCTGTTTAGAGCAGGTACCACTTAATTCATCATGGCCAGCTACAGTGACAGGTACCTTAAGTTTGAGGCCAAGAACAAACTTATTCATTCCCAAATACTTATTCATACTCCTCTGAGGAAGCAACCCCCAAGTCATATAGCAATGGCCACAGCCCCCTGGGTTGTGTAGATTCCTCCTTCTTCTCCAACAACCTCCCTTTGTGCACAACATGGCTGTTTCTCATTCCTGATCATCATAGATCTACTCTAAACCTTATTTCAAAATCCCTGATCCTTTCTTCATCAAGATCCCATCCATTCTCCACTTAGAAAGTTTCCAAAATTCTATCTTCTCAGACTATCAGTGCTCTAACTAGAAAACAAATCTCAAAGTAAAATAATTCCATGAGAAAATATGGATACTAGGACATGAAAGTGTCTCGCCACAGAGTCAAAGTTCAAAAATAGCAAAAAATGAGAAAAATAGGAGAAAAATATGTCAGTAATTCATTCTACAAATATTGATTGAAGGCCAACTATTTGCTAGATACTTGGGTCAGTGTCGAAGGTACAAACAATGAGGAAAACGATGGAGTCCCTGCTCTGTGGAATCTTACAGTCTATGGTGGATAGAAATATTAATCAAATAACCAAAAGAAAAATGGAAAATGGCAAAATGTACAACAGTTGAGATGTGTTGGTGCTAGGAGAGCATTTGCGTGGAGAGTGTGATGTGGGCAGTAGGTCTTGGAACATTTCCCCAAGAAATAAATGACTGAGCTGAGATGCAAAAGAAAGTAGCATGTATGAAGGCTGTGGGACAGGAAAAGCATTGCATGTTTGAGCAAAGGAACAAAGGCCAATGTAGTTGGAACTGAGAGAGGTTAGCTTTGAGAGGGAGGTAGGGGCCAGACAATAACAGGGCTTTTAAGACATGTTCAACTACATGTTCTCTTGATTTATACAGGATATAAAACTGCAGATTCAGTCACATGATTCATCACCATTGCTTTCTTACTCATTTGTCCATATGTAATAATGACACTTCATTTGTGTTAGGGATGCTTATGAAAGGAAATGCTCAAATGGGATTGGGATGAACTTTACTGTGTATTCAACTTCAAGGCAAGTTCCTAATATAGATAGTTCGAACCCATTGCCTTACATTCCTCTTCCCAGCTTTTATCTTTTTTTTATTTTTATTTTCATTTTTTAAAATTTTATTTATTTATTTTTGAAACAAAGTCCCATTTTGTTGCCTGGGCTAGAGTGCCACGGCATCAGCCTAGCTCACAGCAACCTCAAATTCCTGGGCTCAAGAAATCCCCCTGCCTCAGCCTCCCAAGCAGCTGGAACTATAGACACATGCCACCATGCCCAGCTAATTTTCTCTATTTTCAGTAAAGACAGAGTCTCGCTCTTGCTTGCGCTGGTCTCAAACTCCTGACCTCAAGAGATCCTCCCACCTTGGCCTCCCAGAGTGCTAGGATTAAAGACTTGAGTCACCGTGCCCAGCTTTGTTTCTTTTTAAACAATGTTTTTTTGGTTGTTGTTGTTGTTGATCAATTTAGCATGCAGTGATGTGATATATTATCCTTTATTTGTGATTGCAACAACATGTCTCTGTACGCTGTCCTATGGAGTTAGCTATAGGGTGGCTCCTTGGAATGATTTATGTCTCCCTGTCAACAATCACAGCAGAATTAGCCTGAGACATTCACATAGGGGTCCTGTCACATTCTCTGATTTTCATGAAGTCTAGGGTTACTGTGGTGAAAAAAAAAATTGAAACTTGTTTTCACCTAGTGTCTGGAAAAGTATAGAAAAGGGGTAAAGCCATTGGCAGAATCCAAATTTTAAATGTGGCAGCAAAAGCCTGAGGGAATCGGTACCCGAAGTCTGGGTGGGAGAGAATGGCATGGGGAGGCACAAAATACTGCATCCTTTAGAGACTCCTTCACTCTGCTGGAGATCTATACTATAATACAAAGCGAGATTTGTGGAGGGTATTTCCCCAGTAGACGGAAACATGGAGTCCTAGAAGCAATGGAAAATAAAGCAGAAAAGTCAAGGGGCCTGAGAAGTTAGCAGTGGGACAACCATGAGGGTGGCCTGTGAGGGCCACAGTGAGCAGTGGCTTCTGCACACAGATAGCCACAGTGAGGGAAATTCGCACACGGGAGCAGGACTAACAGGCACAGGCCAGAGCTCCAGATACATGAAGAGGAAACCTTCCCTGTGTTCCTTTGGAGACTCCAAGAGAGTCACAAGAGCCTGTCATTCAAAAGTAGAAGCCACTGATGTAGCACGCATAGGGGAAAGCTGGAAAGTGATCTTCCTCAGAACTTACATGCTAGTGGGGTATATGATACAGCCAAGTTCTACTGCGTTAGACTATCGGTCCCTATGCTTGAAGCATAATTAGATAATATTGTTCACATGTGTATGTGTGTGTTTATGCATGTTTGTGCATACATAGTCAATGTACTATCGAGAGTAATTTAATAGTTTAAAGATTCTCATCTTAAAAAATTTCTAATGCTAACAAATGCAATACTGCATATCACAAAGTATCAAGGTCACATAAGATGACAAAATCACCTTTAAACTGAGAACTGAGGTCATATTTGTAGTCCCTCTTCTCCTGTATCTCCTTATAACATATCCTTTTGCTGATTTAGATGTGGAACTTACGTGACGGGAGAAGACATGCTGAACTGGAGGGTTTGTGCAATGTGGAGGTAGGTGTGCTTTTCATACCCCCTGGACTAATGTGAACTGTGAGTGCAAGATGTCTTCATCCCTGCCATGGTGTTAGGAGGGATCATGATGTCAATTAGGTTTCATGAGATTCTGTGAAGCAAATTTGTTTATTTTCTCATTGAGTTATCCAAAGACAAAAGGAGGTCTGTGCCTCCAGCACCATAATTAATTATAAAGTCATCACACACATTGCATTAATGTTTGTTTGCTTCTAACAATTCCCTCTTAGAGGGCAGAGGCCGTGTGTGAGTATAACTCTATTTAGCATCCACAAAAAAGACACTTTGATTGTGATCTGTGTGATTATGAACTTCTTTACTACACTGTGTGTTCCTGAATAAAAGGATTTTATCTTTCATGTATTCAATAAATATGTATAACTTTATAAAGTAGTAAACAAAATAGTAAAACATCTTCCTCATGCAGCTTATGTTGTTTTTAAATTTTATTTTATTAATTGATAAATAACAATTATATATATTTATGGGATACAATCTGATGTTATGATATATGTAAACATTGTGGCATGACTAAATCAAGGTAATTAACATATCCATCACTTCACATATTTCTTTGTAGTAAGAACATTTAAAATCTCTTTTAGCAATTTTGAAATATGAAATACATAATTATTAACTGAAGTCATCATGCTGCACAATAAGACAATAGTCTTTGACCAACATCTCCCCTTTTCCTGTTCAACCTGCTCCACCTCCTACCTCCCAGCCTCTGGTAACCACCACTCTAGTCTCTACTTCTATTAAGTTTTATTTTAGGTTCCACATATAAGTGAAATCATGTAGTACTTCTCTTTCTTTGTCTGGCTTATTTCACTTAACAAAATGTCTTCTAGGTTTATCCATATTCTTGCAATGACAGTGTTTCTTTTTTTCAGGCCAAATAGTATTCCATTTGTGTATGTATACCGTATTTTCTTTTTCTATCCTTCTGTTGATGGACAATAGACATTTGAGTTCCTTCCATAACTTGGCTATTGCGGATAATGATGCAAGCTACACGTGGGAGTGTAGATATCTCGTAGACATACCAATCTCAATTCTTTTGGCTGTATACCCAGAAATGGGATTGCTGGATTATATGGTAATTCCATTTTTAGCTTTTTGAGGGACCTGTATACTGTTGTCCATAATAGCTGTACTAATTTACATTCCCACCAATAGTATACAAGGATTCCCTTTACTCCACACCCTTGCCAATACTTGTTATCTTTTGTCTTCGTGATGACAGCCCTTCTAATAGGTATGGGGTGATACTGTGCTTTTAATTTGCATTTCCCTGATGAATAGTGATGTTGAGCATTTTTTCATATGTTTGTTGATCATTTGTAAGTCTTCTTTTCAGAAATGTTTATTCAGATCCTTTGCCCATTTTTTATTGCTATAAAGTTGTTAGAGTTTCTTATATTTCTTGAATATTAACACCTTATCCAATGCATGTTTTGCAAATATTTTCTCGAATTTAGTGGGTTGTCTCTTCACTCTGTTAATGATCTCCTTGCAAAATACTTTTAGTTTGCTGTAATCCCAGTTGTTTATTTTTTCTTTTGTGTCCCTTTTGGCGCCATATGCAAGAAATCATTGCCCAAACCTATACCATGGAGTTTTTCCTCTAGGTTTTCTTCCAGTAGTTTTACAGTTTCAGATCTTATGTTTCGGTATTTCTCTAACACTCTTATAATGCTTACTGTATTCCAGGCACTGTTCAAAGCTCTTGACATGTATAAACATCTTAAAGCAACAACCCTATCAAGCAGGTAATGGTACTATTTCTCTCTTACACATAGAAAGAAACTCGATCAGGGGGAGTTTAGGTGCCTTGCCCAAGGGTGCAGAGATAGTAAGTGGTGATGCTGGAATTTGTACCCTGGAAGTTTGGCTTCAAATTCTATGTGCTTTTCCACTTCACTCTATCATCTCTTCCTTTTTATATTACCTTTTCATTGCTAATACCTAGCAAAGTTCCCTGCAAAGAGTAAAAGAGTGCTCATTGAATAAACCAAAGAAATAATGATATTCATCGTGCTAATTGTGAGGATGGTGAGAATATAGTGATAATAATGATTTATATTCATTGAGTGAATTCCCGTACTGTGTTTCATGAATTATAAGTATCATGTCCTGTAGTCGTCTCAATAGCCATAGTGTTGGTGTTTATCAGCTTCACTTACTGATAGTAAACCTGAGACTTAGAAAAACTAAACTAACCAGATAATGTCACATAGTAACGTGTCACATGGTAAGCCCTGGATAACCAGAATTTGAACCCTGGTCTTCCTATCTGCAATATGCATGCTGTTCCATTCTACCTAAAAGTTACCAATTTGGGGATTTACTCTTGTTTCTTATTGGTTGAATTACTTGAGACTACTTATTTATAAATTCTTGCTGTATATGAATCTTACCTTATAAAATACGATTAACATAGATTTTGCCAAGTACAGAGTATTATAAACATAAGATCTCTTGGATAACCAAATAAAAATCCGTCTCTCTTTCCACACACACATATGCATGCATGTACACACACACACACACACACACACACACACACACATACAGCCCCACTCCACAAGACAGCAAGCTGAAAGTCATTGTGCATCAAGCTTAAATCCCTGTGGATCCAGTGGAAAGAGTCTGAATGAAATTGAGATAAATACAGGAGGCACAATGGATAGAATACAATTTGTGATTTAGAATCCATAAAACAACTCTAAGGGCATCTTGATTTACTCTATATCAAACCCATTTCCCACTCCTAATATTCATGCCCATGCCCACATGTTTTTAATACGCTATTTAACCACACATTTTACAGTTATAAACATCACCATATGAGCTTTCAATTAGCACTGAGTTTTCATCCTGAAGAAGTACCTATTGGAATGAAATGGTAGGAATGGCTGGGAACCGATGTATGTGGAGTTAAAGTGCTGTTAATTCAATTGCTTTATCTGGTCCAAAGTCACTTAGATTATATTAAATTAGCCATCTGCTTGGCTTTCACCTTGGAATGTCTGCCAGATGCTGAATGTGTTTACAGAGTTCATTAGCAGATCCAACCTTAACAACAACTTTCTTGTGGTATAACACCAGTGACCAGAAGTTTTCCTGAGAAGACATCATAGAAAAAGTATGTAAACTACACTTAAAATAAATGTTTTTAGAAAAGAACATTTTAATTTATTACCAAATAAGAAAACCTTTATTGGAAGTGAATTTGGGCCAAGAATTCCTACCAAATACTGACTGATCTTTTACTTAATTCTGTTTTGACAAGCAATGACAATTGATCATACTCTAATATTAATAAAAACACCAACTTTCACAGGTCTCAATACCATTCATGCAATGTACACCAAAGGGAATCTTGTACCACTTCACACTCTTCATTTAATTTCGTTAATTCCCATGAGAGTAGAATATTATAGTGCATTATAGTCTAGTGATGGAAGTACATATGTAAAATTAATTTCAGTACTATGACAGAGAAACTATTAGAGGGATGACTGCTATACTCTGCCTGAAGAAGTTATAAACAGTAGCATTTTACCTGGATTTTGAACACTTTAGAATAACTACATGTAAGGCATCCTAGGCAGAGTAAATATTTATGAAAAGGCTTTTTTCACTTGGGACATTAATAATAGAATGTTAGGACTGGAGAAAGATGAGGCTGGAAAGACTCTCAGAGGCCAGATAATGAAGATCTTTGATTGCTTTCTAGGACATTTGGTGTTATAAACAGGGAGCCATTGGACAGTTTTAAGCAGAGAAGTTACAAGGCATAGCAGGCAATTTAGAAACACGGGGAAAGTGTGAATTATATGGAGGAATTGCCTGAATCAGGGTCACCTGATTTAAGAGACTATTGTGAAGATAAAGGACAGAAATAATGAAAACCTTACGTTAAACAGAGAAAGTGGAAATGCAGAGGGGACAGATTTGATAGTTATTTAGGAAATAAACTCTATGGAATGTGTTTCACAATGATAAATGAGAATGTAAAGAGAGGAAGATATTTAAGATAACTTTAAGATTTCTGACTTACACAATAGATTAACATGAGTTGAAATTTGGGAGGAAGATTATGGAAATTAATTAGAGGGGATATGGGACCATGACTTTATCTTTGGATATTTTGAATTCAATGTACCTGGCAGATATTCTGGGAGAAATACCTGTAGGTAATTAGCTTTGTAAGTCTGAAACTCTAAGACAGTGATCTGGGTTACAGATACAAATCTGAAGTTCATTGTTGTATACTATAAACTTGGGACCATAAAAATTAAATGAAGCTATCCAGGAAACATATGCATAATGAGAAGATAAGGACACTAAACAAAGAATTTAGAGTAACACCATTGTCTAAGGCATAGGAGGAAGGAAAGAGTGCAAAGGACAGTTCAAAGAAGTAGAAGGAAGACCAGAAGAAAGTACGATGGCAGAAGCCATTGGAAAAGAGAGTGACTACAATAAGCAAAAATGGTCAGGACAGTCTAATGCTACAGAGATATACTCTCTTCAGTTCTCAGGGCTATAAAGCCTGATAAGTTAAATTAAAGTACCCAGAAAGCAATGGGGAAAAAAAATGAGGAGGAGGACAGGAACAGAAGTTGATAAAATATCATCAATCTATCTAAATCTGATTATATAGAAAATAAATTTTAAAATTCTACAAATATGAGCTTCATGATTTAGTTACTAATTGATGCATCCAGAAAGAGAAAATCAGAGGTGGGAGATAGTAGATAACATTTAATAAAATAAAAACAATGTTAATAAGTTTGATTTACAGTTTTAAAACATCCTCCCAGTAAATGTCATAGAAACTTTAATCAGTATTATGAAACGTTTAGACAATTATTATTATATCATCATTCTTATCCTCATTTTGTAGTGGAAAAAAATACTAATACTTTAGAAAAATAAAAGTTAAAGAACTAGCTTATCCTCACAGAGCTCTGGAGGAGCACATTCAGGACTCAAGCCCAATTCTCTTGGCTTCCAATTCTAAGCTGCAGAAGAAAACTAAAATGCATCTGAGTTTTGAGGCAAACACTGCGACGGTCTTGGCCAGGCCACTTGATTTCTCTCCTTAAGGGAGTGAAGAGGATCCTTGAACCAGATGATCTCCCCTCCAGCTCTCTGAGGCTGCATTTCTATTAAACATTCTAAAAGTTGTAGAATTCCAAATGTCCCCCGGTATTAATGAATAGTTACCCAAACCTACAAAAATACTACTTTAAATTCAATTAATTTTCTAAAGAACTAAAGTTTATATCTTGAAGCAATGTATTTCATTTTGATTAATTATCATTCAATATTTATAAAAGTTCATGTTTCTGCTAGGTTGTACCACTAGCTCCTAACACAGGTTGTAATAAATGATGATGGATAATTACTATTTCAATTACCTTGCTCTTTTTTATGATATGTTCACTTGTACTACAAATTGGACAATGCCCACCCATTTTGATGCAATGGTTCCAGAATAACTTGCAGACATTCACTGAGAATTTAGGGGCATTGCCATTTTCGGGATGTAAAATATATTGAATGGTAATGTATCTCAGTCAAGAGACATTCAGAATTGAATTGACAGCAACTTAAAAACACATCAGCCCTACACATTTCACCTGCTTTATTTATTATTTTTTAGTAATAGACTTTAGTTTTTATTTTTGTTTGTTTATTATTTTTGTGTGATCATTAACTGGGCTTTTATTATGTTCCAGGCACTGTGCCAAACACTACACGGGTTATGTCATTCAATCCTCAGATAACTCTGTAAGGTAGTTACTTTTTATTTTATTTTATTTTATTTTTTATTTCAGAGTATTACAAAGGTACAAATGCTTTGGTTGTGGACTTTAATTTTTAGAACAGTTTTAGATTTATAGAAAAATTGAGTAGGTAATACAGACAGTTCCCATACTTCCTATACCCACAGTTAACATCCTACATAAGTATGTTACATTGTTACAACTAATGAACCAATATTGACATATTATTAACTAAAGTCCATAGCATATTTAGTTTTCCAATATTGACACATTATTATTAATTCAATTGCATAATTTATTTGGATTTTCTTAGTGTCTTCCTAAAGTCCTTTTTCTATTCCAAGATCCCTTCAGGATGCCACATGAGGTGTGGCAGTCATGTCCCTCTAGGCACTTCATAATCATAACAGTTTATTTGAATTTTCTTGTGTTTTTATAACTGACCGTTTTGAGGAGTACTTGTCAGGTATATTGTAGGCCATGCCTTTATTGGTATTTGTCTGATTTTTCATTTCTGATGGTTAGACTGGGATTATGGGTTTGGGGAAGAGTCATAATAGAGATAAAGTGTCATTTTCATTACATCATATCAAGTATCAAGAGTGCATAATAGTAACATGATTCATGCCTGTTGACGTTGCCCTTGATCTCCTGTTGGATGAGGCAGTGTTTGTCAGGTGTCTCCACTGCAGTTTACTCTCTTTTTCTACTTTTCATACTGTACTATTGGAGAGAAAGTCACCACGCAAAGCACAAAGCTAAGGGGAGAAGAGTTACGTTCCCCATCTTTGTGAGTAGAGTATCTAGATAATTTATTTTGAATTCTTTTCCATGGAAGATTTGACTTTTCTCCTCTGTTTATTACTTTACTTAGGTAATTATGGACTGATGGATATTTATTTCATATTTTGAGTAACAATCTAGTACTATTTCATTTATCTTATTGCTCAAATTGTTCAAGCTCTGCCCTCGGGAACTCTCTTAGTTGGATTACTTGCTTTATTTTTAAGGAACATCAGTATATATTTGTGTGCTCTGGAAATAACCTTCTAAACAGAGACCATGGGAAAAAGTTAATGGGTAGAAAACCGAAGTTTCACTTCAATAGATACAAAATGATATTTCACAAAATTAAGCAAATATCCTAATTAAATAAGCGAACAAAATGTAAATATTTTAAGTCATTATATAAAAGTATTTCTAAAGTATTGAAATAAACCCAATATTTTAGTCAATGATCAAATAAAAAGATATGTATTAATATTATCACTATTATGAATTAATATGAAAAAGATACTGGAAACTAGGGAAAAAATCAATACCTATGAATAACATAACTTCATCTCTAAAAAAATCTAAAGAAATCCATTTAAAAACTATAATTGATATGATACTGAAGTTGAACATATGAAAAATAAACAAACCTCGATAACGTTCCTATACATCAGCAAGAGAGAAGATAAAAGACTCCATTTACTCTCAAAAATAAATCATAAAATATACTATTTTCATATGTACATTTTATCAATATAATTAGACTTTTTTCCAGCTCTATGGAAAAAAGATACCTTGATACCTTGAATGCCAGATACCTTGAATGCCCTTTTTTATATAACAAAAAATAAAAACACTGATTAAAACTAAAAAATAATTGTTAAAACAAAAAAGTATTAACATATTGCTGACAAAGTATAAATTGAAGATATCCACATAGGCCAAAGTCAAAAACTAAATAAAAGCTAGAATGTTGGTAGATAAGTAGTACTCCAAAATAGATTTATTCTGATGATTTCTGACAATCTCTATAGATCTTGAGCTTCCAAATTTCTAGCTACACAAATTTTTAGGGTGGAATGTAAGACCTAGGATCATACAAGATAGAGAGTCTACCAGAAAAACCTCACATAAACCTGAGACACTTATGTGTACCCTCAGTATAAGTATAAACAAAATCTAAATGTACACATAAGGGAACAACAGAACATTTTATGTCTAGATTTTGAGGCTTGATATAAAAGGAAAATATCTTCATTCAGAAGTCAAAAAACAATGGGTTTATAATCAAAATGACCTCGAATCCAAAACATTCAAGTGAAGAACTTCATTGAAAGAACTTTTCAGGTGACAGTGACTCTAACTGACTGGAAAAACTAAAAATAAATTATTTCCAGAGCCATATAATTTCTACATGATTCTCAAAATTTTTCTACATATAACATTTTAGAAAAAAATCAGTTCTTTGTCCAGAATTTGAAAAAAAAGATAATAAAGAGAAGATAAAAGAGATATACATATTAGTCTGACACATATTTCAAATATTTAAATCACCAGATAGAATATATTTTGTAAAAAATATTTTCGTTTTTATAAATGACCTAATGAGCTCAAAAAAAAAGATCATAGAAGTTATCAAATTGATTTGAAAAATAATTTGAAGTAATAATTTGAAATAATTATTTGTAGAAGTAGAAAAACTTCTATAAATAAAACTTCTAAATATTAAAAGCTTAGTGCAAGCTTTAAGCAATAAATTAGACCTAGCTGAAGAGAGAATTGGTAAACTGGAAAACAAATTTGATGAAACTATGTTGATGCAGCCTAGTTAAACCAAGAAATGGAAAATATGACGCATAGAAGAAGTAATGAATGTCTAAGTTCCATTAGAAGACAGTTGTAAAGAGACAATAAGTGAAGAAACTACATTAAAATTAAAAGCTGTTCATAATACACACCATTAATGGTGTGAAAAGGCAAATCAACAAGTGGGAGAGAATATTTAGATTGCAATGACAGAGGACCTATATCAAGTATATAGGAAATACCTCATACATGTCAATAAAAAAATGACTGGCAATCTAATTTGTGTTAAAAATAAAAAAAAGTCAAAGACATCACAGGCATTTCACAAAAAAAGATATTAAGTGGCCAATAGGCACGTGAAGAGGTGTTCATCCTCATAAAATATCAAGGACACACAAATTAAAGCCATGATGAGGTATAATTACACACAAAAAATAAGTAAAAAATAAAAAGCCTACCCATACTAGTAGAAAGAGCAAGAAACAACTGAAAATCTCATGCATTACTATGGTGAAATAAATTATTTTGCCACTTTGAAAATTTGACAATATATACAAAAGCTGAACATGTGCATACCCTTTGAAAGCCTATATACTTTCATTTATAGGTACATATCCAACAGAAATACACACATATGTGTACCAGAAATTTTGCAGAGGTGTGTTCATAGCATCATTTTTACTAATAATCAAAATCTGAAAACAAGCCAAATATCCATCAGTATAGATGAATGTATTACTATAATGGACTAATATAGAAACAATATATCACTTAGTATTAATTTCATCACCAATATTATCATCATCATTATTACTGAACAAATAAAGCCAACCCCCCAAAAATGTACAATATAATCCCAAATATAAAGTTCAAAAATGGTCAAAATTAACATATGCTATTAGAAATAAAAACAGTGGTTGGGATTTGGGAAGGGAGGGATAATGAAGAGAAAAACTACAGGAAGAGAATCTTGGGAAGCAAAATGGGGAAGAATACTATTTACAGTAGCAAGGACCATGCAACAGACCTAGAAATAATACTATTAATAACAGAAGGTATTACCAATTCTTGAAGAAAAGAACTTACAAATTTTTTTGAAGATCTTAAAGAAGACCAAATAAAATAATAAATATATTTCACCACAGTACAAGAAGACTGAATATAATAAGGATGTAAATTTTCTCTATATTTACTTTTAGCTTCAAGGAAATTCCAAACAAAATATCTATAGAATTGTTCATGGAAATGACAAAGTAATTCTAAAATGTATATGAAAACCCAAGACGAAAAACAAGACCCTGCTAAAAGAGAACAGGCTGAGATGATTTGCCCTGGCGGGTTGCAAGACTTAAACCATAGTATTTAAAATTGATGCACATCTGCAAATATGATTTACAGCTGAGCTAGCCCTCCAGCTCAGTGGAGAAAAAAAACAGACTACCTAATTTTGCTTGAGTGGGTTAGCCAAACAAAATAAGTAATTTGTACCCTTCTTTCACAACCTGCAAACAACAATTTTAAATGGAATAAAAACCTAGTATAAAAAGCAATATTATAAAACTTTTAGGAAACAAGAAAAACAAATATTTTCACAACCTCATGATAGGAATATTTTTTTTATTATTTTAAAATATTAAGGAGGTATGAATATTTTTTTTTACATGGCTTAAGTCAGGGCTGTAAATGAACCCATTACCCGAATAGTGTTCATTGTACCCATTAGGTGAGGTTTTGCCCCTCCCTTCCTCCTCTCTCCCCACTGCTTGATGTCCAATGACTTTTACTTCCCTCTGTGCACTTGTGTACCCATTGGTTAGCTCCACTTTATTAGAGAGTACATGTGGTTTTCATTTTTCCATTCTTAAAATACTTCGCTTAGGAAAATGGTCTCCAATTCCTTCCAAATTGCTACAAGATGCAGAGAGAAAGGAATGCTTATACACTGTGGGTGGGATTGCCAATCAGTATAACCCCTGTGAAAAACAGTGTGGTGATTTCTCAAAGAACTAAAAGTAGAGCTACCATTCAATCCAGTAATCCCACTACTGAGTATCTACCCAAAGGAAAATTAGTCATTTTATCAAAAATACATCTGCTCTTGAATGTTATTGCAGCACAATTCACAATTGCAAAGATCTGGAATCAACCCAATTGCCTATCAATCCATGAGTGGAATAACAAAATGTGTTATATGTATACCATAGAGTACTACTCAGCCATAAAAAAAACAAAGATTTTTTAAAACAACAACCAAAAAAATGTGAACATTAAGACAAAATATTGCATATTTATGAAGTTATGTTACCACCCAGTGAGTAAAAGGCAAGTTTTACATTAGGAAATATATTTTCACATCATGTAATAAACAAATTATTAAACTTTGATATTAAATAAATAACCTCAAGGCAATACAAAAGAGCCAGGTCTTCCCACAGAAATATGGACAAAAGACATGAAGTGGAGAGGAAATAAGAATGAGCCATAAATATATGAAAATAGTTTGGCACACATCAACAATGAGAAATATTTAAATTTAAAACACGGTATGTGATAAAAATTAATTAGGTATCATTTCACATTCAACTGATTGGTGAACATTAAAAATTCCAACAGTACCAGCTGTTGGAGAAATTCTGAGGCAAAACAAACTCATATATTCATTGCTGTGCAATTGTAAATTGGCACAACCACTTTGGAAAACAGATCAACATTACTGAGTGAAATTGGCCACAAGCTCACCCATCCATTCCACTTCTAGGAATACATGCCGGAGAAACTCTTGGCCACATGCAGTGTGAGACACGCATAAGAATGTTCATATCAGCATTTTTCACAAAGGCAAAAAAATGAAATACCCAAATATCTATCAATCATGGAATATAAAAATAAATTCTAGTACATTCTTGTAGCAGTAACAATATGAGCTACACTATGACTACACAGTGACTTGTACCCACATGGATAATTGAAGCATAATATTGCTGCAAAGAGGCAAATCAAAGAAGCATTCATGTCGTATATTGTTTTTGTTCTTCTTGTTGTTTTCAAGACAGAATATTGCTCTGTCAACCCGGTTAGAGTGCAGTGGCTTCATTATAGCTCACTGCAACCTCAAACTCCTGGGCTCAAGCGATCCTCCTGTCTCACCCTCCTGAGTAGCTGGGACTATAGGCACATGCCACCACGCCCGGCTAATTTTTCTATTTTTAATAGAGACAGAGTCTCGCTCTTGCTCAGGCTGTTCTCGAACTCCTGACCTCAAGCAATTCTCCCGCCTTGGCCTCCCAATGTGCTAGGATTACAGGACTGAGCCACCGCACCTGGCCCATACCATATATTGCTGAAGCATGCATGAATAGATGAAAAACTATCCTTAAAAAAAGTGTGAGGCTGATGAACACAAAATCCGGTGGTTCTCTGGGGGAGCAATAGCAGTCTGCAATTAGAGAGGGACACTCTAATCATCTCTGAAGTCCTGGTGACATTCTTTTTTATTAAAATTGAGTTTTGACTACCTGGGCAACCGTGTTGTTATCCTTGAAATTTTACATATGCATTTTCTAAACTTTCTCTATTTCCCTAGAAAAAGTTTATATTATCAAGAGAGACAAAAATGCTAAGTTTTTTTTAGCTATTATAAAGATTTCTAAAATAACTCTTAAATCTCCTAGATGAGAATGCAAAACACAAAAGATTTTTGAGATTTCTAGACAGGTCTAAATGCCAAAAAAACGATTGTTCTTTGGAATCTGACGACATGCAAATAAAAATTTTATCAGCATCTTATAATACCAGGAATATTCTGGAAAGACTAGAACTTCAGTATATTTCTTTGTGTATCGCCATAGGTCTCCCCAGGTGGGAGTTTTGAAGGGCTCAGATAAAACCAAAAACCTTGTTGGGGTCTGTATGGTCCCTCCACGCCAATCACTCTCTGTTTGTTCACCTTGTTTTTGCTTTTGCCCAAGGCGCGTCGGGTCCCTTCCTGTACCACTGTGAAACTGCCAGATCACACGTTATCTTTCCACCAGGCGCTGCTGAGCACATCGCTGCCTGTCGCCCCTTTCAGTCTGAGGAGCCCCATGCTGAGGCAGAGATGTACACATGGAGACCCTCATCTGCCCTTACGCCCTGGAGTGCCTCATGCCGTGGGGCCCAGTGTTTTTGAATATGTTGCCATCTTGGGCAGCTTGCCAGTCTTAGATGTCTAATAATAACCCTTTAGTGCTAGATAAATCTGTCCCTTCTCATTTGGGGATCTTTCAGAGGAGGGTCACAGAGCAGAAGGAAACTATTGTTTTCTGATCATAGACTTCTCCTTTCAAAGATACAAAGTCAGGGAGTGGTGGAGCGGAGGAATGAAGGTTTTATGGACCAGAAGAGACCAGGCACATCTCCACACTTTATGTGTCTCTGCATCTCTCCGGCGCTGTTACTCTCAGGCTGCTCTGACAAATTTCTTCCTCTTTCCCAATGATGTTCTGTTCGGGGTGCCTTTGCTTCTGCGCGCATGTGGGTTTCCCTTGCCAACCCCCTTCCCACATTTGTCAAACATCTCTGCGTGGGTCTGTGCCAAAACTATTAAGACATGGAAAAAAGTTAAAGACCGTAATAGAATAAATGACCTCAAAATATTAACAGATAATTTACCTAGAAACATTAGGTCTCACTAGAAATACCATAAATTTAAATTATTGCAAATGAGATAGTGTTATATATGTATTAACATATGAAGATAAAGATAATCGTCTAATGTAAACACAATTAATGTAAGCAGTAATTGAAATACCATTTTAAAGTAATACTTTGGGAAAGCAAAATGACAATATAAAGAAGCTATACAGATATTTGTAAGCAAAAACTATGCAACATATGTTATGTGTAAATACAGTTTATGTCAAGGGAGAATTGTACTACATCCTATAAAGAGATAATCATTTTATTCTAACCTGTTTTAGCAAAAACAAACAAAATTCAGTCTACCAGCACCATCAACAACAACACAAAACAAACCAAAATTAGGAAAGTAAATCATGTGTTCATAGTGTGAAGATACATTAATAAATTATGACATATCAACAAAGGAAACATAATTTAAAGGTTCTAGTATTTAGGAACAAAAATACATATCCCATAAAATATTTATGACATAATAGAATAGAAGCTGGTAGTTATGATATAATTACAAATCTATAAATGTACATTCTGCATATTGAATCTGATGTATTATATGTTTATGTGATTAATATCTGTTAGAAAGTAGATATTCTGTCATGGAATGCAACTGGATTACAAATTTTAAGGTATTTCCTTGAACATTATGAAATTGCCAAATTTCAACTGTTTTTGACCTGGTAAAAAGAAAATGGCATATGGTTATGTTTAATATAATAAAAAGGCTACCTTGGGGAAAAATAAGAATACTGTCTGCTCTCAAGGAAAACAGGTCAAGAGTGTCTAAAAAAGTAGCAAGTGGTAGAACCTACAGATTTCTTAACCCTCTTCAGTTTAATTATAAGGCCTCTGACATGGTAAAATGCATTTACAAAGTTCTCTGAAGCCGTACATTTGTTTATTTGCTACATGCTACTAAATATTTTCTAGTCTTTCCCTCCCTATGAAGCCGCAAGCACATGACAGTGATGAACGCCGGGCACCGAAGGGCACGTACGCCCGTATTTCTAATAAAATTCTACCATGCCCTCCGACATAGTGCTTCAAGCCTAACCTGCTGTCTTTTAGCTTCTCCTGCCTATGCAAATCGATTTGGCCGAAACAACCTGAGAAAACTAGAATTATTTGCAGAATCACTGCAAGGGAGTTCAAGCATGGAAGAATCATTATTCATAATTTGCTGCCTATGGTAAAAATCAGTACCAGTCTGTTCATTTTCACTTACTTATTCACTTAATAAATCATCGAGTAGACATGATTTTCAACCTCCCCCAAGAAAGACAAAATTCTTTCAGAAAATAATCACTCAATGATTTAAGCTGAAAATATAAATGTAGCGCACACAGTACATAGAAATCTCTGTCAGCTATATAAATCTTACGTGCATGCTCCTTGCTTCTGTGGTATGACAATGCTAAGAAACCAAAGAGTGTTTATCAGCAAGATTTTTTAAAATTCTCAAGAGTTTCTCATGAACATTTCCAAAAATAAAACAAGTTGGATATAAACTACACCCAACTGAAACATTTGGGAAAATGGACATTTTTTTTTTAAACTCTGGATGAGACCAAATTCCCTGATAGGGTCATATTTTAAAGAAGTGAGTCGAGAAGGTTGCTAAATAAACAGGCACAAATAAGGTAACTTATCCATTAAGGTCAAAAATGGAATTTATTCATATGATAAGGTCTTAGCAAACATAAGAAGAGATATCAAAAAAATAAGTAAAAAAAAGAGGAATGAAATTACAAGTTCGATTACTTTACTTACAATGATTAATTCCCTTTTTGAACATATTTTAAGCATCTCGATTATCACAGGCTGAGAAAGGTCTCAAAGGAAAAATTTTCTGCCATAGAATATCTTATTTGTAAGGCTATTTATTCCAGTGTATAAATGTTCAAATTCCATCTATTATATTTCTATTTTCTCTATTATATCTCCACTGAGGAGTCATCCAGGCCATTCTACATGGCCATGGGTAAGAGGGAATCCAGTGGATCTCAGCGGAATGTTTTCTGACTCACTGTATCTCTTATATTCCAAAAATGTTTTCCAAAGTCTCAAAAATTCATGGCTAGATATTCATGTAATAAATTTGCATGGCTAGGTATCATTATAAATGCATATATCTTCTCACAAACAGATGTGAGCACTGTATGTGCGTAATGCATACTATGGGTACATTCAAGATGAAATGAAGTTACATTTAAGGTAGAATAACTAAAAATGAACGTTCTAAAAAAAATATTTGGAATTTTAGTAACCATCAAGTCAGGACCGATTTGATATCCTATGCTAAATTATAGACATCTGTATGTCCTTGACCAATAAGATGACCAGATGCAAAGTTGACATTCAGCTATGCAAGTAAAAAAGTCTGATTTATTTTTCTGGCTTGGTATGGAGTTATTCTATCATCACCTTATACTCGTAGGAAAGCACTTCCTTTTTTTCCTAAGTTGTTCTTGTATTCTTCATCACTGGGTAGGGATGGCACAAAAAGGGTCTGGACATACTGTTTTTGTTAAATGAAGTTAACTGGCTGCCATTTCAGAGTGGCTTTTGTAGAACATATGAATTTTAACAACATATATTTTTTTTCAAAATGAGTCATTATAAAATCAGTCCCTAGTAGATATTTGGTGGAATTCACTGTTTGCACATTTCAATGTTGGAGAATGGAAGACAAAAAATAAATTTTATAATCCTATTCTACCTGTTAAAAATAATGAAATACTTTGTTGATCTTTTATTGTTTCTCTTTAGAGGAATAGCCAGCAGAATTAGATAAATTCTGAAAACTATGCAATTACTATCTAATTATTCTATAATAAAATATTTATTACTATTTAAAGACCCTATGTTAGGAGCTGGGTTTACAAAGACAGAATGGATGCAAACAAAGGTTTAGTAAGCAAGAAAAACATTCAAATGTGTAATCATAATATAATATGTTAAATGTTAAAATAACAGTATGCACAGTGAGGTTATGAATGGTCCATTGGAGGATTCTTGATTTTGTTTCTCATGGCAGATGAACATGCTTGCAATTTATCAAAAACTGAGTCATCTCATTTAAGGATGTGTTAATGTGTTAGGGATTTGGGGGAAAATCCCCACTATGTTATTTGATAATCACATACACACAATCAATGCACTATTTTTTCTCAGTCTGATTCTGGGAGATATATAACCATATAATCTTTAAAGCTACACTAATATCCTAGGAATTATGTCTAAAAGCCTATGTTATATACTTTTCCTTGAATCCTACTTCAGGCTAGGCTTATTGTCAATAATAAATACATATAAATACATATTATATCTAGTAAATATACAAATATATTAAAAATATTGATTATTTATTGAATGACCTTTCTATAGTATTTGGATATTCATTATAGTTTTCCACTACTTTTGTTTTCAATTCACCTTCAAGTACATACAGGGAACATTGTGACAATCAAAAGCTCATTAAGAGATTGAATATGGATTATGTAAGTTACAAAGCAGAATATTAATCAGATGAGCTTTTTTAACAGATTTGCCTTTTAAAAAATTGAATTACTTAGAGGATTTTGCATCACGTCTGTTAACTTTCAAAGTGTCCTTTGACAGCAATAAAAAGCAAGGCTTAGAAATTAGCGATGTACACAGAGTTACACCATTGTTCTGGCTTGATCCAAAGATTTGTACTTCTTCTAACTGACTATTCAGCATTTAGGCAAACCCCAGCCTCAATCCAGCCTCCCCAGCCTCCATACTTTATTAAGAAAATGTTTATCAAATAAAACAAGGGCATGATGATCCTCAACCCATCCACAGCCCCCCTTCTGTATCACTATAAGAAGTATGGGATCACAGAACAGGAAATCCCAGACTAGCAATCCTGGCGTCATCACTACTCATGAGCATTCTGGAAGTGTCTGACGCATGCTTGGTCTTATGTCAGCCAGGGAAGTCGGTGAGATAATAAGACATGATGTTTATTTTGGTGGAGTCTAAATTCTCAATTCCTCTCTCCCCTTCCCCAACATTAAAGCAGTCATGACATTGAATGAAAGCCTTAAATCTTCTTGCATAAAGAAATTCTATCATTCAACTGCTGCTTCTCACAACATTATCCACTTATTGAATAGTTGTATATGCGGAAAAGCTAATGATTGAATGTAGCCACAGTGATACGCTGGCCTGCCAATACCCCTCAATTTTTCAGTCCAACCGGAGGATGCTTCTTCCCTTGAAAGCAGTAGCCTTCCAGAACTAAGATTTGTTTGAATATACAAACAATTATAAAAGAAGAGTAAATGGTTTATTAATTCACCAAGTTCATAATTGTCTTCAGCCAGAAAATACTCACCAGTGGGAGGTTACAAAGTAAGCTTTCCTATGTCCAAATGACATGTATACTCTCTTAAGTGCTTAGAGCAGCTCCAGTATGCTAGCAAACAATACTAACCATCGCCCACAAGATCTGAGATGTGACAAATGATAATGAGCTAAAGCTCTGCTCCATCCCCACATTCAATTTGGGGATCTTTCTGGATAAAAGGCTATTACACCCAGAGACGTCACTGCCATCACAACAGTCAATAGAAAAGTCATTTATTTTTAAGGAGCTTTACTTCATATGTTAACCTTTCCAGGCTTAGGCTCTAAATTCTCCAGGATCAATTAGAATTAATCCAAAGCATAATATCAGACTATGCTTCCCTTTTATTTATTTATTTTTAATTCTCCTGACAGACACAGACAGGCACGCAAAGCATGCTGTTGAATAGCCCTCTATAAAGAAAAACATTTCCTGCCTGTGATCATTAAACAATGCAAATATTTTCCCTGACAATCTTATAATCCATCATGCTAAGCAGGGAAATGACACGGCCTTTGTGCGGTCAACTGTAAGTACCAGGAAAAAAACTCACTGGTCCCTTGATGAGTTAGGACCAATGATGGGTTGGATGGGAGTGACTCCCTCCATCCCCATCTGCTGCCACTTCATTCCACTAGGGATTAATTGACTTGAACGGAATTAGCAGACACTCTCTGTGCAAGTGCTTGATGGGTTGGTGATGATTGCAATTCGACCGCTGATTAACTTGTTGGAATGCCCAGGTGAAGGGATAATTGTTTTAGAAATCTGAATTTAAAATTTAAAACTAAATTTCTGCCAACAACAGAGAAGAAACAGAATTTAATCGGGGAAAGCCTGTGCTAATTATTTGCTGCAGTAGTTAGGAAGCTCAAAATATCGGTTCTACCTTTGAGGCATGGGCTTTAAACACCAGTGACATTTCTGCCACCCATTTTTCATTCTCCGAAAGACAGAAGTGGTTTAAAATATTATGTAAAGAATATATAGCTGATTTTTGAATCAACAACTGTGAAGAAACAATGTGGATAACCAAATTAAAGATGTGACAGTTGAGAAATTGGAAACAAGTTATTATGGAGCATGTGTACACTCAAGGTTTGTAAAAGGTTCTTAAAATAGAATTAATCCTTACAAGCCACTAATGTTTCTGTACTAGATTAATGTTACTATTCACAGAGGCTGATCATCCCCAGGGAAGTTCACAGTACATCAAACTAACACTGTTCACTAAAGGGCAATTATATTTGGTAGAAATAATCCCTTTGAAAGTAGAAAAGGAAAAGAAAATCAATCACTTTATGATTTAATGAACTACTCAAAGAAATGCTGGCTATTACCAAATATGAACTGCTGTGGTAATAATTAGAACACAACTTATTAGGGAAAAAATATGCACATTTTAGACTACTTTAAATTAAAAAATCATTAAAATTGAATTCATATTGTCTATACAATAAAATATCAGCAATTTTGAAAATGCCTCACAAATTCTAGATATACAACAATGATCTGATGGTTCATTCATTTAAGAAACATTTATTTATTAACTGTAATAGACAGTGTCTTCTATACACATTTTTAAAAGTTCTTTTTTAATATAGATGCACTTTCTTCTCATCAATGTCTGTCTCAATATTGGCAGTTAAATCTTATGTTAAAATGCAAGGACATGTTGAATGGAATGGAGAACTTGCATCTAACAATTTGTTTTATACCTAGTAAAATTCTAGCCTTATCTTTCACCTCCATTTCAATATACCCCATACAAAAGTCTTTACCAAACGTATCAATGCTGAAGCATTGTCTACACCAGCTGCATTCACACCTTTCTTTGTGCTGCCCTTTTGCCTATAAGATTCAGCATTTCCATCTCGACTTGTCATCCAGGCCCTATGTCAAGTCTAGGCAGAATTAGTAGATATTTTCAGTTAGAGCTAATATCTCCTTTTGGGGCTTCTCGTGTCTTTGCATGTTTATCTCTATTATAGAATTTTTCACTGTCTTTTCATAGCTAGGAACTTACAAAGCTTTCTCCCCCCAGACCTAGAGATCCTTGAAAGAACATCCTATTTCTCTGTCTAGCTCAGAGCCAGAAAGCTACGTAGAAAATGTGAATTAGAGAAATTAGTGCAGAAAGTTGCAAACCCATCTGGGAAAGAATCTATCATCCCTCACTAATGATTTAAATTAGTCTGACTTTTTACACACTTAAAGCAAAATCAACAGATATAAAATATAGTAATTGATCTCACTTTGAAAATTTGATCTTTACCATACTCATATACCATAAAATTCTATTTCTATGAAGGTCGTTGCAGTATAATTAGTGGCTAATCAACGTTATCCATGGATATGAGGCTCAAGATTCAGCAATGCCACTTAACTGCATGAATGTGGAGAAATTCTTTAAACTCCCTAGGACTCAGGTTTCTCATGGGAAAATGGACATGATAACAATACCATGTCATAGGACTTTCGTGAGAATTAAGGGAGTTAAGTACATAAAGCCTAAATTGTAAGTGGTATATTCAACATATACTGCTACTGGGCTGAAATTCCTGGAACGTGTATGGAACTCATGATCATTGCATACAGAACGTTTGGGAACATAAAAACATCCTAATGGGGTTTGAAGCTATCACCAAAGAAGTTTTTAAGAATTATCTCTACTGCCTAAGGCATCTGCAAAACTCGCATTTCCCTTCTGTGTTACAGGAGAATGATTCAAAAACTGAGACCCAGTTGGAGATGACGTGTTCCATAGCAGGTTTTCTGTCTACATTTCTACTGATTATTTTCATTCCTATCTCAAGTAACAGACATTCTAAACAGCAACAGTTTTAGCTATAGTTGCAAAACCAAAGGCAGAACTACATTTATGATTCTAGACAATACTATCACGGTGCTGAGTGATTAAAAAAAAAACTCACCTACTTCCCAAGACATAGACAGATTTTGTAGATTCTCTGTACCCAGACATCCTAGTTTCTTTCTGCAATATGGAGAAGTTTTAGTCAATAATAAAAATATTCATTATTTATAACTATCAATAGAAAGAAAGCAATTTTTATTGATTTTTATTTTCCAAACACAATTCCTGTGTTTATTATTGATATGCATAAACTATAGGGACACTTCAGGAACATAGTGAAGAAGAAAGCCTAAATAATCCTGGTGTTAGACACAAAAGACACAAACAATGCTTCAATGTGTAAGTAAATCTCCCTTCTTTAATATTAAACCTTATCTCACCATTTCCATAGTTACAGAATGCTTGAGTGATCTTGGAAAGAACTCAATGCACAGAGAGTTTTAATTATTGTTTCCTTTATGCTAGGGGACATTTTTCTTTTCCTAGCAATACACAGATCTCTTCAGCATTAAGACCCTTGATTTATGCCCTTGCATAAATCCCCTCCCTCATTTTCCTAATGAGTAAAGCCTGGTAGAAAATAGAACACATTTTGATTAATAGTGCTTTGATAGTTATCACTTCTTTGTTTATGAGAGAGCTTGCTACTTGCCTCTTAGTTGCAAATTAGAAAATGATACTTCAATCATCCAATCCTCTCTAAGGTCTCTGAGGCAATTCCGTTCTAGTTAATTAGCATTAATGAACTGCTACTCTTTTCCTGGCACTGTATTTAGTCAATGTAAACACAGGGAAGATCATAGTGCCTGCCCTGAAAGAACTTATAGTTTAGTCAGGGAGATAGGCACAGGAACACGTAGGTAAAACAGCGTTATTGAAATGTTGCTTCTACGCACTATACAGACCACAGGGAAAAGATGAGGCACAATAGTGAAAGGAATGAATTCTAGTAGGAATGGGAATGTATAACAAGCAAAACTTCCAAACTTGCCAGTTTGTGGACATAAATGTGGTCATAGTTACACATTAATCACCCTAACCTGCTGACGAAATAGCAACCCCGCGAAGTCTCTGAGAAGGCTCCTCAGGTGTTTCTGGGAGAGTCTGTGCTCCTAACATTCGTAGTTTCCTTCTGCTCTTTGTTTCCTATTGATGTTCACTGTTTCCAAACCAATTGAGGAATCTCCCCCTCACTGACATGGTGAGAGGTGCCTTCCTGCTCAGCATGCCAAATCTGCACACCATGGAGGTGCTAAACAGCAGTCGACCTCCTTCAGGGCTCACACAGTGGGAGACATACTGTGTTCCATGTCCTTTTCCAACCCCTATATTACATTTTCCTAGTTGCTACTGAAGTACTACTGTTTGTTCATGATTTACACAATGTGCTGCATGATTTTTTTTCTTTATATTTTACCTGTAGCTTCTTCCTCTAATGAATTCAACAGTAAACACTGGCTGCAACACACACTCTTTAATTTCTAGAGATCCGAACATCAAAATTTTCTCTACCAAGCCTTCTCTTCAACTCTCCTATCCCATCATTATTGATGACTGTTACCATACGTTATATGGGGAATACTAGCTCACTCACTCATGAGAAAGTCCCAGACCACAAACTCTACTTGGGCTTAATTCCTGCTATAACTCTTGGAAGAGATGAAATCTGAATTTAAACTTAAACAAAGACTAAACAGGAAAGATGGAAAAGCCATTCCAGGCAGAGGGAACCGCATGGATGCAGGACAGAATGCAGATCAGTCTGGTGTGTTTTAGGAACTGGGAGGCATAGAACATGGCTGAGAGAGAGCATAGGACCAGATCACAGAGAGCCTTGAATGCTCTGCTTAGAAACAATGGCTTATGTAGGTTGACATCACGGAGACTTTATTGTATTTTACCTGAAGGAAATAGCATAGTCTTATCTGTACCATACAGTGAGATCACTGTGATCTATAAAAACCTGGAGGCTAAAATGGAGAATAAAAATACTAGAGAGAGAAATAGCATTTGGGGAGACCATTGTTATAATTTATGAGTAAGTAATTACCAAAATGTAGCATTAGCTGTGTGATAAATATAAAATATTTTAAAAAGACATAGGCAATTAGGGGAGAGTAACGTCATCACCAAATTTCTAGGTCATATAACTTAGAAGGTGCTAATACCATCAACCAAAACAGGAAATTGAGCTAGAGAAGCAGGTTTAGGTGTAAGGTTAGGCAGTGGAGAGAGTAGTAAGCATAGTCACAGATATGTTGGGCTTAAAAATGTCTGTGGTACACTGCGAAGAGAGGACCTGTAAGTGTTTCAACATCTTAAAGTGGATCCCAGCAGGCATCTGAGTTGAAAACACAGATTTCCGTCATCAGCATGTAGATGGTAGTTTAAGCAGATTAGCGGACCAGATTGCAAAGCGATGCAGAGCTTGAGTGATAAGAAATGAAGACCAAAGACAGAACTCTTAGGAGCATCAATTTATAAAACATATTTGCTAGACTAGTACATAATCCTAAAAGTAATTTGTCTACATTCTCTCTTATTCACCTAATTTACTACCAGACTCATTGGATTCTATTCCTTTGATATTTTTCTGTTTCATTTTTGTATTCTTTTGTTATTACTGTTTTTTTTTTTCACAAAGAAACCAGGTAAGTGCTATGCTGTTACTTGTTCTGAAGATGTCTGTTCTGTTCAGAAATGAGGCTAAAAACAATGTCCAGAAGATTGGCTTTCTGGGAAATAACTCTAAGTTTTGAGAAACTGTTCAAATGAAAAGCCCTAGGGTTCAATACATGTCTACTGCCCACTAATTGCCATACCAAGACATGTAGATGAGTTTATTGAAATAAAGTTACAAGGCAGAGGTGTCCAAACTTTCTGAGACCATGGAACCCTAGTGTCTGGTACTTTTTTTCCCCACAGTGCCTATGCTGTGTGGGTAAATTCTCCAAGGCCTGGAATTTGCCTAAGTTGTTTTGATGAACAAGAGATATATCTTCAGGACACTTACCTTTGGCATAAATCAAGACATAGTAATTAATAATATAGCTTTGTAACAATAGGCCCAAGGTATTTGTATCAATTTGATGGTATAGTTTACTAATAAAAAAATTTGACAAAATTCAGCACCCATTAATGATAAAAACCCTTAACAAATTAGGCATAGAAGGGACATATTTGAAGATTATAAAAGCCATATATGACAAACCTATGGCCAACATCATACTGAATGGGGAAAAGTTGAAAGCATTCCCACTAAGAACAGAACAAGATAAGGGTGCCCACTTCTATTCAACATAGTGCTCGAAGTCCTAGCCAGAGCAATCAGGCAAGAAAAAGAAATAAACGTTATCCAAATTGGGAAAGAGGAGGTCAAAATACCGCTTTTTGCTAAAGATATGATCTTATATCTAGAAAACCCCCGAAGACTCACCAAGAGACACCTGGAATTGATAAATAAATTCAGCAAAGTCTCAGGTTATAAATCAATGTAAATAAATCAGTAGCATTCCTATACACCAATAAGTCAAGCTGAGAGTCAAATCAAAGACTCAGTATCATTCACAATTGCTTCAAAGAAAATAAAATTTCCTCCTTCAAACTTACTTTATCACCTCTATTCTTTTTATAAGTCTCC
>CAUYSK010100204.1:0-74398 GCA_963575035.1 Avahi laniger
AAGAAGTTCAATGGACCCCAGGGAGATTCAATGCAAATAGAAAGACACCACGTCATGCAGTTATCAGATTGACCAAAATATCCACTAAAGAGGCTCTTCTACAAGCTGTAAGGCAAAAGAAACAAGTAACATACAAAAGAATGCCCATCAGAATAACTTCAGACTTCTCAACTGAAACTCTACAAGCAAGAAGAGACTGGAGTCACATTCTCATTCTTCTGAAACAGAATAATGCCCAGCTTAGAATCTTGTACCCTGCAAAACTAAGTTTCATATATGAAGGAGAAATAAAGACATTCTCAGATAAGCAAAGACTGAGGAAATTCATCAAGACAAGACCAGCTCTCCAAGAAGTGCTGAAAGCAGAATTACACGAGGATCAGCACAATAAACACTCTCAAATGTAAAACCACTCAAAAATTAAAGATCAAAGGCTAGATTCCACAATGGCTCAAGAGAGAAAACAAAGCAACAAAATGTAACCCAACAGAACGAACAGTATTCACCCCACTTATCGGTTCTCTCAATAAATGTGAATGGCTTGAACTCCCCTCTCAAGAGACATAGGCTGGCTGAATGGATAGAAAAAAAGCCAAGCATCTGCTGTCTCCAGGAAATGTATCTAACCTGCAAGGATGCATTTAGACTCAAGATAAAGGGGTGGAAATCAATATTTCAAGCACATGGAAGCCAAAAAAAGTCTGGTGTGGCAGATTTGATCTAAAATAACTTAATTTTTAAAGCAACAAAAGTAATGAAAGACAAAGAGGGTCACTATATAATGGTGAAGGGTACAGTTCAACAAGAAGACATAACAATTCTAAATATGTATGCACACAACTTAGGTGCACCCAGATTCATAAAGCAAACTGTACTTGATCTAAACAAATTGACAAACAGCAACACCATAATAGTCAGAGACTTCAATGTCCCGTCCCGCGGGACCAGTTATTCATGGGTACCTGGAAGGAGGGAGTGGGAAATGGGAAAGGCAAGACACAAGAAATGGAGACAAGACAGGAGTCTGATCAAGTCTCGTTTAATGGCAGTAGGGCAGAGGCTTAAATGGGGCAGAAGGAGGAAGTAGTTAGGCGGTACTTTCCAAAGCGGGAGTTACCATGGAGATTTACACGTGCGGGCCGCCCAGGGATTACGTCACACTGGGTGAATGGAAACTTATAAGCTCTTTTCTCGGGCTTTTGTAAATGTGTGGGCTTGGTTGGCCATTTTAGGTAATCAGGCAGATCCACATGGCTCGTGGCCATCTTGAATAAGCGGCTGCCGGGCCTCATGGCTCCCGACACCACAAGTGTTTCTATTTTCCACCGTGAATATCATAATTCATGTGAACTTTGCATTTTACTTACCATTAATCATAGCATCTTCCACTTTCACAGGTCATCAGAACTATCATTAGAATAGTAGAATAATATTATATCAACAGGCCATAAATATAATTTTTGCTGTTTTCCAATTTTTCACTACAAAACATGCTAAACTAAATTTTTTATACAGACTCTATTGTTGTTTTGGTTGGTTTAGTTTGATTTGTATCTGTTCATCTATTTCCTAAGGAAAAAAGTCTCAGAAGTGGGATTATTAGTCAAGGATATGACAATTTTTATAATCTTTAATATAATTTGCCATATTTTTCCCAAAAGTTTTGGAATAACTTGCACACATTTTCAGTTTTAGGGTACTGGTTTCGCCACAACTTTATCAGAAAGAACATTTAATTTATTCAATAATGGTTACTGAATGTCTACTGTCTATAAAGCACTGCGCTAATAGCTTGGGTGTGTATATATGTTTGTTTGTGTGTGTGTATGAATGATGTGCTCCTTCCACATTTATTGTGTGCCTATTATGAGCTGGGTATTATAAGGTTTCAATGGCGAGCAAGAGATAGCTTCTGTCTCGGAAAGTTTGACTTTATTGGACAGCTAAGATATATACATAAATAAATATAATAAAATATAGAAAATGAGAAATAAAGTAGGAGAAATAAAGTTAAAATATTATGGGAGCTTGGGGAGAGGGAAGGTAGAGATGAAATCTAAGCCAAGCCATAAAGGTAAGTTGGGATACTCAGGGATAGTGAGATTTGTCATTCATTCTATAAACATTTATTGATTATCAACTCCATGCCAAGTTTTATGCTAAAAGCTAAGGTTATAAAAATGACCAAGACAAAGCTCTTAGAGCACACTGTCTAGTGGAGTAGAGAGTCTTTATAAGTAGGACAGCTTGTCTGGTAGCAGATACACGGGTTAGGGATGAACGGGGATTTCCTTTGGAATGAAGCTTTTTCATGTCTCTTCTTTCGAAATGCACAGTCATCATTAGTTATTGCATCAGAATCTGCGGGAGATCTGCTTCTGGAAGTTTGAAGGTGATTCTAGATGCACTTGTACTGACCAACATTCCAATTAAAGTTGGCCTAGATTGAAAGTCCCCCAGCGAGAACATTTACTGAGAATGCAGAGCCCAGGCCAGGATCAGCAAGACCTACATCCTGGCCTGCACCAGCTGATGACTGAAGCAAGTCACTAAGGGTTGTAGGGTTTTCCTGGTGTTTTGTTTTTAAAACAACTGAAGGGAACTTCATTTATAATCTAATCCAATACTCTCATTTTATACATGAATATTCTTGGGCGAGGAAAGTCAAGTGACTTACCGAGGGTCAGACAGTGACATCCTGCAGCACCAGAACCCTGGCTTCTGATTCCTCTTGTTCTGTGCACACTGCTTTAATTTTCCCTACCTCATCTGTACCGTAGGGATAATAAGAACTAAGAAAAGTATTCGCCTAAGCATGCCTTGTGCACATAAAAGTAATAACATGTACTTTACCCATCTTATACTACAGCAAAAATTTTTAAATTTACTATGTTTAATTAAAATTTTAAATAGTACTGCATAGATGAGTGTTGGAAAGAGAGAGAAACTTGGAACACATTCCTACGTCTGCTACTTACCTCTTTCAGAACGTGGAAAAATAGCTTTACCGCACTGAGCTCTACTCTCCTCATCTTCAGAATAGGACATAATACACTTTGAGTTTGTTGTGAAAATAATTAGAAGTAATATAAGTGTTGGGTGTGTCAGGGACACTCAGAAAATACTGATTTTCTTTCCCTCTCCTTCCTAGAGGTACAGGTTCTTCACAGGGTTCCTTTTATTTATCAATCAGGTTACCTTATAGGACTCATGGGACTTAAATGATGGCATGAGAGTACATTTATAAAACTAAGTGGTGCAGAGCTTAATGCAATCACTTCTTAATTTCACTTAACTGTTTAAGTGGAGATTTAGAAGTTTTCCTTCATGATTCCTCTTCCTCTTCTTCTTCAATGGCTTATTTTATATGTTCTGTGGACATGTTGGTAAGACTTAAGAATTTGCTCATTTTCTCTGTGGTTTACTTTAAAATAATTTGTCAAATAAACAGTGTTTAACTTTCTGTTCCTGGCTTATCTCACTTGACATGATGTCCTCAAGTTCCTTCCATGTTGCCATGAATGATAGGATTTCATTCTTTTTTATGGCTGAATAGTATTGTTTTGCATCTCATTTTCTTTATCCATCCATCTGCCGTTGGACACCTAGGTTGATTCCATATCCTGGCTATTGTAAATACTGCTACAATAAACATGGGGGTGCAGACGTCTCTTCCACAGAATGATTTACTTTCAGATTTAAGCAGAAGACAGGAGGCTTTGAGAAGGCAGGAGGCAAGGGGTGAGGACATACCTCTTCATTTCTACAAGTAAGGATTGGAATAAGATAGCTGGCCTTCAGGTAAATGTATAGGTGTGGGGACGGAAAACTGAAATTCTGGTCTGTTGGCTTCAATACCTTCTGTGAAGTCAGAGGCAAGGACGTCTGCTGAAGGAGGTGAAGGTGGTAGGGTCAGAGCGATAAGGAAACTGAAAAAGCATTGAAACGTCCGGTTTATGAACAATGACAGGGCGCTGACTAGGGAAGCAAAAGGAAGTGTTGACACCCACTTGGGTTTGGAGGCCATGAATTTATACTCATGCTGGTTTTCTAGGCAGGGTGATTTTTTTTTTTTTTTTTTTTTTTTTGGTCCTAGCAGGAGTCAGCAGTCCACGTGAGGTACACGTACCTGGCAGATGAAAACTTTAGAAGAGCTTTCCTTTGTGAAAACATTAAAATTGATCATGATGTCAATGCATTTCTTTTTAAATGGGTTCATGCTTTATTCTTTCTCTTTAAAATGTTGTTAAGAGCCAAATGACTGAGTTATGAGTTGCTGATTGTTTGGTTTACAGTAAGTTTGTTACTTGTACAGGGATTGTAACTAAGTCTCCAGGGCCCTCTGTTGACCGCAGAGATTATTGGGGACTGGCCTTAATTAACAATTGATTTCATTGATTCAGAGCGAAACTTTTGAACAGTTTATTGAGCAGTTTGGTGTAACATCCACCTTCACAAACTTGTATTCCCTGTTATGGGTACTTGTGGCCTCAGAGGCAACTATTGTGTTACATATAGAAATAAACCTGCTGCTTGCTTAGCACACCTTTAACACATGGTATTATACATCCCTAGAGATTTCTGCCTTTTGTATAGAGTACCAAGATCCGGTTAAGTAATATTCATTTTTGCTAATAAAAACATCACTAAAATTATCCTGAGGTTGACATATCTTATCAAAATTTTCTTTACAAGTGGGCTGTGGTATGTGGAAAGAATGCTACTGATGTCACCCAGGCGAGTGTCTGGAATGCCTGTATATATTGAGACCCCTAATCAAGAAACGCAATTCTTCTACCCCACTTCACTTTGTGACTTGACTTTCCCGATTCGAGAATCACTAAAGATAACAAGTCCTGCCATCCACAAGTTGGTGATAGCCTAGGATTCTGGTTCTGGGGAGGATAAGTATGGGGGAAGGAATAGGACCTGTGAACAACCTATAGCCAAGGTGGATTCACCTTCATTTCTAGCTAAACTGTCTGTCTAGCACCTGAATACCAGGGTCCTGTGTACACAGCGAAACGTAGGGGAGACAACAAATTTTATTTGTTGCCTGTGGGGTACACGAGACTCTGCTAGCAACTGTACATACATTGTATCGTTAATCCTGATGTGTCCTGTGTGAATCTTGTTTATGCTTTTTACAAAGGAGGAAATTGAGTTTTGGAGAGGTTATCAACTTGTTTAAAACACATAGCTAGTAAGTGGTAGAGACAAGATTAGGACCCGGGCAAGTTATGAATGCAAACTTGTCTCTATAAACAGTGCTCACAGCTGGATACACGTTTAGGACTACCCAAGAAGTAGAAAATCTTCAGGGTAGGATTGGAGGTAGAGTAGAGGCAATAGGATGCAAATGACTTCACTTGAATTCTGTGTGTGTGATTTGTTCGTGTTTTTTAATTCTGATTGTCTCAGAAGATAATCCCTCCCCTCCCTTTCCCTCCAGTTAAATTGATTATGTATTATCCCTTCATGGAAATACAACCACTAGTGCCATAGAAAATGTACAGTTGATCATTCGATTACAATTACTCAAGAAATAGTGACTGGCCAGGCGTGGTGACTCACACCTGTAATCCCAGCACTTTGGGAGGCCAAAGCAGGAGGATGGCTTGAGGCCGGGAGTTCAAGACCAGCCTGGGCAACATAATGAGACCTCATCTCTCCAAAAAACAAACAAACAAACAAACAAACAAAACCAATGACATATTCCAGAATTTTATTTACCATCTAAGCAAAAATACCAACCCACTTGGTACTTATATATATTTATATTTTACGATAAATATATTACATTATCTACAATCATTTAGTCAAACATCTCCCAGAGTACAACTGCTGCCTGACTGCCTTTTCTATGTATCTTACATGTGTGATATCTTTTTCTACTTCTATAGTATTTCCAAAAGTTTTATCATTAAAAATAATGCAGAAACATGAAAAGCAAATCACCTACAATCCTACTCTAGGAAATCACTTTTTAATTTTTCTTCTAGTCCTCATTCATATAATTTTACACAGTTATAACCAGATCTTGTGCACATTTTTTTTCTTTTTTACTTTATGTTTTCTATACTACTGCACATATTCATGATTGTAGTTTTAATGTCTGTTAAATAGTCTGTAGAGTTGCCAGACCATTATTTACCCAGCCTGCCATTGTTTGCCATATAGACTCTGTTTCAAAGCTAACTTTGGTATGTTTTAAACTTAGGGGTCATAACTGGTTAAATAATCCTTCTGAGTGCCAATCTCATACTGTGTATCCCTATATCCCCTGTCAATATAATGCAATTTTCATCATACTATGGAAGTCCTCACTGGATATTCCATCAGATATTTCTAAAAAATTTTTCACATGTGTAATTTTTACTTTCCAAATAATAATATTCTCAAGAGCAATGAATGATGCATTCATTTTAATTATCCTCCTAGACATTAGGCATTGAATACATGCTTCTGAGTTCTGTGAAGTCTATAAAACCAGCTTGGCATCGGGTTGCCTGGCTACTTCTACTGTGGATGACACAGATTTTCAGCATCCCTTACCTCAAATATCATTCTGCTTAAAATGGGTGCACTGACGCGTTTGTCTCTGTTCTAAAGTTAGCCATGCTTCAGTCTTCAAGAAAGCAATTCAGATGGATCACAGATTATCAGGCTAATATCAAACTATACCAGGGAACGTGAATATTAAAGGTCAACATGAGCCTCATAGTGCTTCTCTAAAGCACAATATTCTAGGCCATGGGGGTATTTTTTTTTTTCCAGCTGGACTCTAAATTTTGCTTTGGATGTTGATTTGTTGTTCTGCTATAATTTTTCAAGACAATGAGTGGGCTTTATATCTACATGGTAGGGTTTCTTTCCTGGGATTCTCGTGTCTTTAACTTTATTTTTGGCCTTAGTGAGTGATGTGTTTCAGACCTGTGTGAGGTAATGCCACTCATGCAACATTACTTTGGTTTATAAGCTGGACTGAGACATTAGCATCCTCTTCCAGTGCTTCGCTTAGAGAAAAGCTTTCCTTGGATTGTCAAAAAAAAAAAATAATAATACGGATTGAGTGCTTGGAACATTGTGTAATGACATCATGTCTCCAACCAAGAGCAGCCTATTTCTATAAAGGTGTTTTGGAATAAGAATATCCAACCCACTCTTGCCTCCTGCTCAAGAAAACATATACTCTACAGTGTAAAATAAAAATTGCCTAACTCAAGAACACTACTTTGATTATTTGAAATTTTCATTGTGTAGCGAGATATCAAAACATGAACTATTTGCTTTTGAAATTTAATTTCGCTTAGGTGAAATTATTTTAGAGTATATGGTAAGAATGGTAGAGAAGAAAATTCTGGTTGGAAAAATTGGCATTTTTGGCCCAAGGAACAGAATCATTTACCTGGATGGAACTCAATATATGTTTTTCACTGATACACAATTTTGGAAGGCAGCCATGCTCACCTACTATATCACCAACACACTTTGATACAGAATTTAGGATATCTTAGCCTAGTCAAAAAGGCTTCAGAATAGGTGGACTTTAATCACTTCTCGGCCTTTTGGCTAAGATCAAGTGCAGAAGAGGGGGACTTTGAGCTGAGCCTGCCTGTATAACATGGTAGGTGAAAGGAAAAAGGACATCCCAGGCAAGGAATGGAGCAAGGACCATCTCAAGGGAGTAGGGAAAGACTGATACTGTAATGTGAATAAGGGAAATTAGGGGAGAACCATACAGTAGGGTCACACTGCAGAGTCCCAAATATCTGTTATTTAAACTTTACATTTTACGCAATGGGGGAAATATTGAACATGAGGCAAGTATGCTCTAGAAAAATGAGTGAGTTTTAAGGTGGCAGTCTAACCACTCCTTCTCTCCAGCTCTTCAACTGAAATAAGAAAATTTAAAAAGAAGAGCAAATCCATGGCAGTTCTGGAAACATGAATGAGGACCAGAGATTGATAAACTTCTAGAAGAGGAGAAAGGGATAGAATTATATTGCTAGCTCAATAAAGAAGTGCAAAAAAGAAAAGAAATACAAAAAAATAGAACAGCTGTTCCAGATGAAATAATTCAGATAATAGAAGAAAATAAGAAATTTAATAAGTATGCTTAAATAGATGAAAAATATTGAATTCATTAAATTCTACTGTGCTGCCCATCTGTCTCTCAAAAAAAGTGGAAGAATTGATAGGATTTGGTGATCAGGTAGATATTTGAACAAAACATTTTTTTTAAAAAAAAAAATCCAAGTAGAATAATATTTTAGGCTCGTTGAATAGGTAATCTGAACTGAAGCCAAGGACAAAATGATACCGAGTGTAATTATTTTTAAATTTACTGATGCCTTGCTGTTTTTTTACCCAGTAGTATATGTCCACAATGGCTGAGAAGTCAAAACATAACCATTTTATTAGGTAATATTTGTAGTACAGCCAAATATTTGTTATAAGAATATGGTAACCCAAATATGTTTTTTATTTAATCATAAATGTCAAATATACTAAAGGATCACCATAGGCCACAGTAAAGAATAAGTTAAATAACATCATGTTGGGGTTGAAATTTTCACACAAACAGCAAAGCATCGATGCTTCAGACTAAGAGTGTATAATATGAGCTCTATCAGATATCTTCCAATGATTTGTTTGTGGCAGGGGAAAGTGGCCAGTTTTATTGCACTAGAAACAGTCGGAGTTCCAGGGCTATAGATAGTTGTTGAGTTTTCAGGGAGCTGCTATCTTGCTCTGCTGTCACGAGTGGGGATGTTTACCAACTTCCGAGTCTTGATCCTGTTTCCTAAAAGTTTTTAAACTCCTAACTTGAACCTAGGAAGAATAGAGATTTTTTTCCAGCCCCTTTGTGAATTATGAACTCTTTGTGTCCCTCTCCCTTTCGGTCATGCCCTGACATCACCCTTTACTCATGGAGTATCCGTTGCAATATTTGCTAAAAGAATGCCTGTGAATACCATTTTCTTCAGACTGAAATAGAACAAAACATTTTCTACAAATAAACGTATTTAAATTCTATTGCTAATGATAGAACTTGCTTTTCTTTAGCAAATGGAAGCAAGAATCTCCAGATTAATAAAATTTACTAAGAATATCTGCAGAACAGGGTCCAAAAGGTCACTTAACTTTCAGTTCCCATTTTGGAGAGAATTATAATCACGTAGAAAACTTGGATATTACACTGGCCTGACTGATATTCAAGGGAATTAGGAAAAGGTCTTTTCAGAAAATTTTTGTATCTTCCTCCATGCCACAGACAACATCAAGGAGGGCAACATCTCTCATTGCTGGAGGGCGTTTTCTTCCACCAGGTAAAATCAGTGTTAAGTTCCAAGAGGACTGATGGGTTCTTGGTCTCAGTTTGCTGTTACTTTTCCTCCTCCAGGATGTGAATGGCTACAGTGATGAATTGAAAGGATGGGAGTACATGATTCCTTTGCTTGGAGGAGGGAGAGTAGGGAAAATAAAATATGAAATGTAATATAGGTTAGCTATAAATTTTACAATTACATAATTAGAAACATAAGGGGGTTATTCTTATGTCTCTTTTGGTGAAATCCAGCTTCTCACCTTGATTAGGACAAGCAAAGCCATATTTCTTCTCTTGATCAAATGTGTCCTTTATAGAGTATTTGTATAATGCATGACATAAGCATGATTTGCAGCTGTTTCATAACCGCTGTGAAGTTTACTGGCTCCGCTCCACAGCGCTGTGTCCAAACTTCGGGAACTCTTCTCAAGTACCGTGAATGTGGAAGGAGGCCACTTGTGGAATGATTTACTTTACCCAGAGTTGAGTGTTTTGCGTGCAGAATGTGAGGCTGCTGTTCAGCCTGTTGTGTCCAAATGTGAGTAACCGGCCAAAGGAACTCTTTTTGGACTTGTCATCTGGCCTCAGAACTTACCCTCTGCGGAACTTTGAATGTCCTAGCCACTGGTAGGAAATAGCAGTGCTGTAACTCTTTATTTCTTCCAATCAGTAATTCCCTATGAATTTTTAAGCTGATATTTTAATTCACTGAAAACATCGTGATTCTGACTTTAAGGATGTAATCTGCTTATAACCAAAGCAATTTGTAAAGATGAGACAGTGGTGGCTGAATGTGCCCAGCTCTTTCTCCCCATCCTGGGAGGACACAGACTCTCAGAAGGTACCAGCTCAGACGCTGTTACATTTACATCGTCATAATTCATTTGACTAAATTGCTGTCCTGTTCCCAGCTTTTTGATGAAGCAGCCTGAAGTTATTTTCAAATGGTAGCTTAGAAGTCTAGCAGTCCTTTTGAACCGAGTCCAATAGAATAATTGGACGGAAGAATCTATTTCCATGAGAGCATTTGTGAAGGATTCAAAATAGGAAAGTTTACAGGCTCTTCTCTTTGCCTGTCACATAGAGAGGAAGCCTTTGCTTATGCTGATACCAGGAGGCAGAACCAACTCCAGGTTGGGAGGTAACCAAATTAAATCCCACTGTTAACTGTGTGTGGTAGAGGATAAGTTTCTTAAAGGTAGTTAGATTGCATGGGGCCATAAATGCCAAAAGTGAAACTTGGAATTTTTATCTTGAAACCGATAGGGAACCACTGAAGACTTTTAAAAAAGAAAGGAGGGAAGATAGAGCTAGTGGTGAAATGTCGGATCCAAATATCAGAGCAAGGAAACCTCTCCAGAGAACATCATGAGGTAGGCATGAGGAAGAAGTATGTCTGAAGTAGGGAGTGAGGAGTGAGAGGGACATGCATGTCCTCTTGCCAAATGAACGTGTATGATGACCAAATCAGACAGACAGGGAGTAGGGGAAAGGAGTTCTGAGGATTCAAAACTAAGTGGTGGTTGTAGGTTCAGCTCAGGCAGGAGATCTAGAAACAGAGCCAAGTAGGTGAGTAGCTTCCTCATTAAATTTACTGTGAATGGTCTAAACTCATGGTGGCAACCTAATTTCTGCTTCTGCCTCTGCTCTGTTTATTCAGTAAGTGGGAGAATGCAGTGATAAATATAGACACCATGCCACAGGCTCACATTTTACAAGGTGCTTCTGGAAACCTGCATGGAGATTTGGTGCTTTGAGTTGCTCCCATGGCAACTCTCCCCAGGGAAAATGGGCATGGTCTGCAGAGGAGACCTATTCTTTTCTGCTGATGTTTCTGTCACTACCACTTGGGGTCAGGTTTGTTCTTCCTCCCTCCCCAGAAATATCTGCTAGCTCTGCAGAAAAACTGGTATTGCCCTAACCTGTTCACCTACATCTGAGTCCTGCTGGTCCTGTGCGGTGGAGACGAACTTCTCTTTGTGGCTCTGGCACCCCTCAGGGTTCCGGATATAAAATGGAGGTCAAGTTCCCTCTACTCTCATATTCCCAAGCTGACTTGGGGCATGGATGGGGATAGGAGAGAGGGCAACAGTCCCTTTTCAGGGACACTCACCAGCTCCTAATTCAGCAGTTTCCAACCAGTCATGTAGTCTTGTGGCTTATGGCACAAAGTTTAGGTTCTGAGTTTTTAAAGGATCTTAAGCCTTTGATTCTTGAAAATCAGATTTTTGAGATTCATAAACTTTCCTTCTTTAGGTTATTCTCTCTGCCATGGGCTTACAAGTCTATTTTGAAACTCAGTACTTGAACACTAGTTCTTTATGTTCTGCATTCCTGCCCCACATTGAGGAAACAGGGAGTAAGAAGGTGGAGCGGGATGGGTGTGGCAGACTTCCCAAGGTTGGCCACTGCAATATCTCCCATTCTATATGCCATTCTACATGGTTTTCTTGCAGTGTGATGTTCCTCCCTTTTAGGATACCAATAGGGTTGATATCCTTTCCTCTTGAAACTGGGAGGACCTTCATGACTGCCTTAACCAGCAAAGTATGATGCAAGTGATGCTCTGTGACTTCCAAGACTAGGTTTTAAAACTACCATAACCTTCTGCCTGCTCATTAGGACTGACTGAGCTTGGAACCCAGCCGCCATACTGAGGGGACCCGGGCCACAGGGAAGGGCTTCTGTAGGTGTTCCAGCCAGATCCCCAGCTGAGGTCCCAACCAAAAGGCAACATCAGCCACCAGTCATGAAACTGAGGAAGCCTTTAAGATGACTTTAGTAGTCTTCAGCTGCATGAGAGACAATAAGTAAAAACCACCTGGCTGAGCCCAGTCAACCTCTAGAATGACAAGACATAATGATAAAATGATTTCTGTTGTTTTAATCCACTAAGTTCGGGGGTGATTCATTATGCAGCAACAGAGAACCAACAGGGTGTTGCTGTTATCTATTACTGCATAACAGACTACCCTAAAACTCATTACTAAATGGTTATTTTAAGTAAATATCTCATGGTTTTGTGAATCAGGAATCCAGGAAGATGTTGGCTAGGCAGTTTTCCTGGTCTGTATGTCCATATAGTGTCTGTCAGCTGTGGTTGCTGGGGCTGCAGGATGCTTCTTCAGTAATATCTTTGGAGCCATGGTACTCTGTTTTCTCCCTCCACCCACCTTCGCTCCCCCCGTGATGTCTCATCCTCTGGGCTTTCCACATGGTTTGTACTCCCCCAACATGATGGTCCCTGAGTAGTCAAACTTCTCACAGGGCAGCTGACTTTTAAGAAACTGACGCAGAAGCTGCCATTCATTGTAAAGTCTAAGCCAAGAACTGGATGGCATCTATTTCTACCAAAATCTATTGATCGAAGCTGCCACAAGGATACAGGGATTCAAGAGAAGGAGAAATAAATCCAACCTCTTAAAGGGAAGAATGACAAAAAATTATAGCCACAGGGGACAAGGCAGGAACCTAGGTTTATATCTCAAAATGTTACATTGTAAATCTTACTACACCTACTTTATGGATGAAGAAGCTGAGGCTAAAAGAAGTTAAGTAATTTGGCCAAGGTTACACGATTTATAAGTACCAGCACCTGGATTCAAATCCAAGTCTGTATTAATCCAAACCATGAACTCTTTGTACTTTGCTACTTGTTTCTTCTGTGTAAATATAATAAATGTATAATTTATACTATGTTTTCTTAATTCTAAAGCATTATCTTTAATAACATGATACCATCCCCCTGCCCCCAAACACACACATTGCAGCTCTAATTTTATTAATAGAAAATCCTAGAGAAATATTCTAAATGGCCTGATTTGGGTCATAGGCCTCTCTCTGAACCAATCCTTAGGAGCCAGGAGGACAGAATATTATAATTGACGAGCTCTGCTACAACCACATGATTGGAAGAAATCTTTCCCAAGAGGAGGAGGAACAAACAAAATAATATCCATTATACATGCTCTTTGGACTACATGCCATTACTTGTCATTTATGATGATTCCATTGCGCCCTTGAAGGTTGATAGGATCCTCCCTGAAGAGTTTGGAGCTGTGGGCTGCTGGGAAGGGTATGAGGACTGGCTGTGTAGGGGAGTTGATCCTGAGAATTGATTCTAGATCTGTCATCTGACTATCGACTCATTATGTCTCATGTTAAGACTAAGATCCCTTTGGTTTTCCTGGGGGTCTCATTCCTTTATAGAGAAATTAAATGGAAGCTTCCTGAAGGTGACCCATTATGTTTTTGTGTGCTGCACTCTGTAGTTGGACCCCCATCTTCATGTCCTGTGGATGTTGAGTGAATGGGAACTGAGAACAGGAAGATACTTGGCATTCTAAGCACTTGAGGAAACAAAATATAAGCTCTAATTAAAACATTTCTCATGGAAACTTAGTCTTACTTCATGATTTCCAGTTGTATTCTTGTTTTTTTTTCCCTCTAATGAAGTAGGCTGCTTTAATTTTCATTTTAAAAATTTTATTTGGATGAGGTCAGAAATTGAGAAATTTCTCTTCCATTACTCACACTGCTTCCCAGCTGCCGGCCTCATGTTCCCCTGACACGCTGTCGAGGAGCCGTGGTAAGCCATAGCTCTGCAGAGGTGCACTCTACGCTTGGCAGAGAAGATCCTTCCTCCCAGTGTCCCTGAGTGCCACTTGGTGGCTCGGATTCTGAGTGGCTCTGACTCTCTGGAGGCCCCAAGTACCTGAGAGAACAACTGTTTTTCCGCCATCTCGGGGCTTTGTGTTTATATTACAGAGTCTCCTCACTTGGTTTGCACTTTTTAACATCAAAGTTAGAAATGAAGCCCAGTGGGTTAGTTGACTTTTGAGAGCCCTAAGGGAATCTTTCTTGATTATTTATTTGTTAGTGGTACTTCCTTTCTTTTGTCACCCAACTGAGTCCAAGGTGCCTTTTATCACTTTTTAATTTCCTACCAACTCACTTCAACAAGACGTGTTTTATTTTAACATAGAAATAAAGGAGAGGAAGGAAATAAAGGAATTTCATAAATTTGGACATAGACACATTTTATGAGAGCATTCAAATAGGCATGTCTGTAGCTGGATGCTTGAATTATAACAGTCTTGGCATAGTGAAAATGAAAGCAGATTTTAGCTTTGAATACAAATACCAAAAAAAGCCTGCGGTTTCCTTTCCCTCCAGTAGGTATCAAAGCAATGGACATTGCTAGTCGAGGCTTACTCAGAAATAAAATAGCTAATCACTATAAATAACTGTGAGAAAATCATTCTTCTTTCTATTAATCATATAAACCCCAAATTTTAGTATTTTTTCCTCCCTCCCCCTCCCTTTTCCTTAACCATAATTTACAGCTCCTATTACTCCATTTCTTCCAATCCCTCACTCCCACAAATACTGCTCTCCTGTATAGCTTCCCATCGCTTGCTCTTTTTTTTTTTTTTCCAAGACAAAGTCTCACTCTGTTACCAGGGCTAGAGTGCTGTGGCGTCAGCCTAGCTCACAGCGACCTCAAACTCCTGGGCTTAAGCAATCCTCCTGCTTTAGCCTCCCGAGTAGCTGGGGCTACAGGCATGCGCCACCAAGCCCAGCTAATTTTTTCCACATATTTTTAGTTGTCCAGCTAATTTCTTTCTATTTTTAGTAGAGACGGGGTCTCGTTCTTGCTCAGGCTGGTCTCGAACTCCTGAGCTCAAACGATCCTCCCGCCTCGGCCTCCCTTGCTCCTTTTTCTTCTCTCTGCCGCTCAGCCTTTTTCTGGCTTTATCCCCTTGCTCCCTCCACATAGTTGCCTTTATGGCAGCAATTTCTTGCCTCTGTGTCCTCTGATGTCTCAACCCTGCAGCTCTCACCTCTAGATCCTGCATTCTGCCTCCAGGTTAACCAGACCCTAGTGGAAGGCAGACTGAGCCAGTGAGGAAGAACGATGTCTCTGACATCCAACAGGCGTGTTCATGCCCAACTCTACCGCTCCTGGCTGGTGATCTGGCTAAGTTACTGAGCTAGTTACCTCCTCTGATAAATGGAACTTAGAATAGCCCCTTTCTTATACATTTCTATGAGGATTAAAATACCTACGTATCGTGAGCATAGCACTTGGCCCATAAAATGTACTCAAATATTAGGTATTGCTGTTACCATGATTATAAACTATTCCACATCTTTGCCGACATTGCCAATACTCCTACAAATGAATGGTTTCTAACTTTTGTTTTTAAGCCAAAGTCTTTATAATGACCTTTCAAACCCCTGCACGTCCTGGTCTCTGTGGTCTTTCTGACCTCATCTTCTACAACTGTCTCCCTTATCCCCACAAAACACACACACACCGCACACATTCACTCTGCTGCATATACATAACCTGATTTCCTCATTGTTCCTTGAACAAGTCATGCTCCCACCTCAGGGCCTTTGCACTTGCTGTTGTCTCTGTCTGGAACATTCTTCTTTCTGGTATTCCTCGTGTCATTGGTTAAATATCACCTTCTCAGGAATGTTTACCTTGGTCACCCCATTTAAAATTATAACATACTTCCTCTGTACTCTTTGTCCCCATTTCCTGCTTTATTTGACCCTATAGTATTTTCCACCATCTGACACACATACTTTCCTTGTTTATCATCTGTCCCCTCACACCACCATGTACACACACTCATACACTCGAGTGTAAGTTCCATGAAGGCAGAAAATTTTGTCTATACATTTCTTTCTTGCCAATACCTAATTGTTCCTGGCACTTTGTAAGTGCTCGATAAATATTTGTTGAATGAATGATTACACCCTAATTCAAATATTCCTACCTTTGTGAAGCTTTTATAGTTTCCCCCAAGCATGGTTACTTTCTTTTCTATTGTCCTGTGACACTTAATACATTCTTTGATAATAACATTTATCATATTGCATTTTTATGGTGAACATAATTTAAAGCTCTTAAATTTAACCAAATGGCATAATTCAAAAGCATGTTTTTATTTAATAGACTGAAACTGCACATTGCAGAGGTTTGACTGAATGATTACAGAAATCACAATGCTCTGTGAGTGTTTTTAAATTGCATTCACATCATGTTCTATGAGTCGTTCCACAAAATTAAATCCAAGCTTGCGAAAAATCTGAGAAAAAGCAAATCAGAAAATAAATTCCAACACACAGAGAAGTCTTATACAATGGCACGTTCTGTGTTTTGACATGATGTGAAACCTTGCCATTTGGCTAGCAAATAGGAGACCTGCAAAATTCTGCCTTCTGAACATATCAGCATAACCGTAAATGTGGTTGATAAATAACCTGCAAAGACAAGTAATCTCAAAAGTCAGTTCTGGAGGAGCATACCTGTATACGCTGGTTTTGAAGAGGGCTTTCTTCATCTGGGAGAAAGCATTAATCACCAATTTTTCTTAAATGAAATATTATTATTTAAAGCCAGGAGGCACGAACATATCGTAAAATTCTCTTCAGATCCAGAGGAAGAACTAATAAAATCTTCCTATGCCTTTGTGTTAAAGATAGTGAGCAAGGACCAATCTCAAATACATTTGTATGCCACCAATGCAATTTCAGGGCCAGCCCCACTGGCTGGCCAATCACGTATTTATTCACTGCTGTCATTTTGGGTGCAGAGCATATTTTCAGTCTTTGGTAACCTGTCCCTGCTTTTCCCTACCGGAAAATATCTTAGGACATACACATAGGAGCAATGACTTGTCCTGGGGCAGAGGAGGTGACTGCTAAGTGGAATCTTCTGTCTGTATTCGAGGCGATAACGATCTAAGGAGGCCCTCCCGTAAGGTGGTGTGACAGCTGCAAATGCCTTTGACAGCGGTGATTATCAGCTTCAATGAACACATTTTAACCTGGAAAAGGCATTCGTGATGAGTAGGTGCTTCTGGGATTGAATCAGGATTAACATCCATTCCTGGTTAGTGAATTCATATCTTCTCTGTTATCGTATTTTGGATTTCACAAATCCAAGGCAATGCAAAAACCCTGTTCTCTTGAAGAAATGGAGATACAGTGATTTCTGTCAATATGTAATTATTTGTGCTCTCTGGCCTAAGTCGTAAGAGAAACATGATTGTGTTCTAACCTAGGAACTCCGAAAATTAAAATTTGAGTTAGTTCCCAGTTCAGTCTTCTCCGATTGGACCTGCTGCTGGTTTCCTTTTTGCTCCTTGTTCTCATGCCTCTGGTTCTGCGTCCTTTGGGTCTTAGAAATCCTGCTCTCCAAACATGTATTTTAAATATTTGTTTTACTTTTTTTTTTGGTGGATCCTGACCTCACTAGACTGGAAGCCTAAATGGAGGATCAGTTCATCTGATGCCTAACAGGTGCTTATTGATTAACATTTTCTTCCAATAATCCTGGGAGCTTTTTAGTGCAAATAATTGTTGATTCCCATTAGTCACTGATAATATACATGATGCTTGATTTCATATGGCCTCCTTCCTTCAATATTGCTCACAAAATTCCTGCTTTTACAAAGGATTGCAGCTTTTCCTACTTGTTGAGAGATTTCTTTATTTTCTTCAGTAATCATTGATGGGTCTGACCCTCAATCTAGCCTCTTAAAGATATCTTTGAGAACACCTTATCAAATCTAGTAAACACTTCTCTGCCTATATCTGATTCAATATTTCTGGGACATTTGATCCTTGAGACATCTTCCTTCCCCTGTGAAAACTGTTTCTCCCCAGGGCCCACTGAAATTACTCCTGCCTATGATTTGCTCCACTAAGCAAAATCCTTCACAGTCTTCTATCACTCAGCCTTTAAAGGGTTCCATCTCTTTCTCCCTGAATGAGAGCACCCACAGCTGCAATGACCACCTACGAGATAATTTCCTCCCCCTGACGTGTTATCTCCAATCAAAGATATCTCATAAGATCAATACCTATATATTCCCTTATTAAACAAATATTTGATGAACACACACTATGTGTGAAGCACGTTGACTACTAGGATGTCCTATAGGTACTTCTATGTGTCCAAAACACATTATGAGAAACTTTCTTCTAAAAGAACAATTTAATCTGTATTCCCTAGCTTGATAAATGTTACCATTATCCATTTGGTCACCCGAGCCATAAACTTGGGATTCAATTGAGATGTCTCTTTCTCTTTCACTACCCACCCTAACTCCCACCAACGATTGTGTCCACGCTCAGTCATCAAATTCTAAGAGCTATACCTTCTGAAATCTCAAATTCTACAACCCCTTGGTCTCTGGTCTCTGTTTTAGTTCAGGTCTTCACCACTTTTTTACTCATTTTGATCTTCAATATATCCTCCATACTATTGTCAGCGTTAGACCTCCTTGATATGCAAATTTCACCATTAATTTCCCTCCCTACAGCACTTTGTGGTTCCAGATCACCCTCAGAATTAAAGTTAAGCTCCTTAGCTTGGCCATAAGACCTTTCTGCACCTTGGTCCTTGCCCCATCTCCTGCCACTGTGCACTCTGTTCTCTGTCCATACCGAACAATCTGTTGTTTCCCAGAGATGTTTACCCTTTCCTACCTCTGTACCTATGAATACCTGCTTGAAAAGCCCTCTATTTTCCCTCTACACTGCCATTCCTCTTTTAAATGGCAATATAGCCTAATGGATAAGCATGCGATCTTTCAGGTGAAGAGAAAAACCTGATATCCAATCCTAGACGAGTTGTTTCTTTTCTTTGAGCCTCAGTTTTCTCATTAGGGTTATCCTGAGAATCAAATCAGACATACGAATAAATGAATGAATTATACATTCATTGAGTGCCCAATACCTGCCCGGCCCTGTTCTAGGAACTGCAGATATAGCAGCAAACAAAACTATTGAAGCCTCTGCCCTAAGGGACCTCATATTCAGTTCGGTAGATAAAAAGTGAACAAAAATATTAGTCACTCAAGACTTTAGGTATACTTTTCAGACCTACTTCCCAGTTTCCATTCTGAGTTCAGTACTCATCTTCTAAGGTACCACTCTATGTGGTACCATTATTATAGCAGTTACGTTGTAATTTTGTTATAATTCCCGATTATTTTTACCTTGCTCACTCACAGTTTAGACCATCTCTTGGGTGAATATTCAGTCTTTGAGATGCCCTTCATTTCCCTAGCCCCTCTGCAAGATCATGTCTGGAGGAATTGGTGAGTGGAGCTTATAGAAACAAAAGCTGGAGAGAGTAGAGGCCTCCCTAGGGGTCTCATGCTGGTCCCTGGGTTTGTAATATCTGAGTCTGCTGAGGAGTAGCTGGTCTGAGCCCATCTGTGAGCATTCTTCTGGTGGTCTGCGCTGAACCCTTTAGCTGCACTCTCTCTCTACAGGCTTGGGTCTGGCTCTGTGTAGCTTCCTTGGAGCTGGCTATTTCCTCTATTTGGGCTCTGCTTTAAATGTGCCACCCCGTGGACCCAGGTAAATATCCCTTGCCTCTGTTGTGAAGATATCTCTTCATGACACTCCTACCACCACCACCGTAAACTTAGTTCTCTGACAGCAACATCCGCTTGACCTCCTGCTATGCCCTTATAGGGCAGAGAGAAATTTCTAGATACCTTCCATATTGCATGCCAGCAAAAGGAGATGCTGAGAGTGAAATTTAAGGTTACCTTTTCCCTAATCATACCAGGCCACTGGTTTTAGTCTATACCGTGATGTGGCTGCACTTTGTTTGGGGAGACCCAACTCTTTAAGGCAGCTGTTTCTTAGAGTCTCAAATGGGAAATGAAGCAAAAGAAAGTTCCTCAGGCTTTGTTCTCAGCCTATCCACGTCTCTCTTCTGGGACTTGAACCTGGAGAGCTGGGCATGGGAGACTCCCCGCCTTGTCCTACCCTCATCCCCTTCCTCCACTCAGCTGGGGCTGAAAAGAGTGGGCTCTTCTTGCATTTTCTGCACTTTCCCTATATCACATTATCCTCCTTCTCAAAGTGGAATTCGCCCTCTCCTTTTCCCTAGGGCTACACTGGAGAATGGCTGCCAGGTAACCTGATTTATGGAGAGAGGAATGAAAACACATCTGTTTAATATTTTCAAATTATTACCCCTGTTACCCCTGCATCTCAGAGGGTAATCACTGGTCTCTGGAGCTCTCTGGGTCCCTTTATAGTAGTGGGGCTCAGAGCAGTCGTAGAGGAAGATTTACGGGGCTCTTAGATACCTCCTTCACCTGACTCGCAACCCCTCCCTTTTTAGCCCATCAACCCAAATTCTTGGCTGTTGTCCTTCATGAGCAGCCTAGAAACAAAGTGGGAGTATTCTAGCCACAAAATCAGTTGATATAATCAATGCACTATACATTCAAATTCTGACAAATTTAGTACCCTTAACACCAATTATGTCTAACGTAATACTTAAATATGGGATCATGGAAAAGTAAGCTGTACCAAAGAACCCAGATTGAGAGGACATACTCTGAAAACATTAAATATTTGATTTGTAGACTGTGCCTTTCAACTTCAGACTGTCCCCCAAGAAAGGGGAAGCTTTGTGAAAGGGAACAAATTAGTAAGAAAATTGACAACAGTGGGTCAAGTGACCAAAATAGTAAGAGGAAGCATGGATCTTTGTAGGGATGACTATACTTTCATGCCCCCTTAACTCATTGTGCAACGTGAGGCTTGGTATCTGATACTTAGATATTTATCTGTGTACCTTGCAAGTTCTTAGATCAGGATTGGATCCTGATTGTGTGAGAAAAAAATTCTCATGTAAACTGAGATGTGGAGAAGGAATCAATTTGAGCACTGTGAACTAGCTGGAGAAAGAGAAAATACAATTATTAAAATATTAGCCTAAAAGGAAAGTATAAAATAGGAAGAAAGAAGAGGGGGCCTCCTAGTTTGAGATTGTCTTTACCATCTGGGCTGTAAAACATTCTATTCTAATTCTAGAAGCTTGATACCAGAAATAACTTATTACCAGGGACATATGCTGGAGAATTATCAGGAATGACAAAGTATTTACTTGTTTTTAATATCTATATCACAAAGTGATAAAGCTAATAAACCACACAGTGATGTGAAGGAGTGAGCCATAGCTAGTACTTTCTGTCACGTATATTTATGCTGTGTCTTCTACAACCCAGTTCTTCCTTCTCACCTCACAAAAGGTCAGAGGTCACTGCGAATAAGTAGAGAATCCTTCAAACTCTCCTCTGGATGTATGTGGGGTCTGTTCAGAGTTTATAATCTAATTCATAGACTTTGACCTATACTAGCAATTCTGTTCACAGCTATCTTTTCACACTGGTTATGTTGGGAGTGTACCTGAAGTATTTGACTTTACCTTGATTTATAATATTTATTGAGCTCACATTATACACAGATCACTACTGTCCAGTCATGTAGATAAATGCATGTTACTTTGAAGTTCCAGTTTACCACTTCCTAGCTATGTGATCTTAAGCAATTTACTTAATCTTACTAGTTTTACTTATCTTTAAAATGGGGATAATGTACCTGTCTCATAGCCAATGTATTTGAAAACTGCATTGCAAGGATATAGAACAGCTTGAATGTTGAGAACTTCCAAAATACTAAATGAAGCGATCACTTGTTTAATTCAAATAGAAATAGAATAAATGGCAAGGAATCAGTGATCTGTAACAGGAAGCAGTATAAAGAATTTGAATTGGGAGGTCTTGGGTTACTGATGCTCTAAAATGGTGGTTGCCTTTTTTTAAAAAAATTGTCTTGGAAGATTCCTTTGCATAGAAAATATCATAATTTGCAACCTTTAATCCTCACATTATTAAAGGCTACATTAATTAGAAGGAAGTACAGCTTCCTTTTAGGTTTTAAGGTTTTTGGCTTATTTGGGGGAGGAGTTTGCCGCTATTTGGAAAATAGGGGAGGAAGCCAGAAATATTAACCCTTTAGTCTGATACCTTTTCTAGAAGCTGGCCACCAGGTCTTTTTAGATTTTTCTGAAACCTGACCAAGTTTAATTTTCATGCCATCAGAACTTGGTATTGAAGGAGTTAAAGGGTCTCCCACACCCCTTTGCATGAATCGTTCTTTTGTGTACACAGCTGCAGTTAGAGCACGGGTCGGAAAGGAAATGGTTAGAGGAAGAGCTAGTTTTCAGACAAGGCGAGTCCGCGAGGGGGGCTGCGGGGTGGCCTGGGGTTTTACATGCCAGATGTAGGCCAGCCCTGGTGCCTGCCTGGAGCTGCTGGCGTGGTCACCCCCGCGGCCCTGAGCGAATTGAGGCGAGGTGATGAGTTAGCGGGTTGCCATGGTGACGGGCCGGCCACGTGACCAGGGTGCTGCTGCCGGCGCTCTGACGTCGGCGGCCGGAGGGCGGGGACGCGGGAGGGCGGGGCGGAGCGGGAGCAGGGAGAAGCGGGCGAGCAGGCGGCAGGCTCGGTCTGTGCGCGGAGCAGGCGAGCGAGCGGGAAGACGCAGCCAGCTTCCTCACCAGCCAGCCCACAGCGGTTTGTTCCTTTTCTCGGGAGTGCGCCAATGCCTGGGCCGACCCAAACGCTGTCCCCAAATGGCGAGAACAACAACGACATCATCCAGGATAATAACGGGACCATCATTCCTTTCCGGAAGCACACAGTGCGCGGGGAGCGTTCCTACAGGTAATGGGGCTGGCACCCGGAGCAGCGCCGGGACCGCCGTGGGGGCGCGCGGAAATCCGGCCCGTTATATAATGGAGCAGACACCGCCTGCGATCCCGGCTGCAGGCGTGCGTTTGTGAAGGCGGTTATGATTATTTGATATCTGATTCCATGTGTCATGTTGGGTATGCATTGAGGCTTCCCGATTGCAGATGGAAAGCATTTTGTGAATAGGTTTGCTGCCTGCGAGGGGTCTCCCTTCATCTCTTTCCTTCCACATTGATAAAAATGCATGCTATTTTTTTCTCCCTGTCCAAAGAGACAGGCTGTAGCACTTCCTTTCCTCCTTCCCTTTTAGATTTTAAAGGAGCCATGAGGTAGCTGTGCTTAAAGGCAGAAAACGGGAGGATGGAGAGAAAAACGTTTGCGCTTAACCTGGAGAGTATGCAGGAAAGATGGAATCCTCTAGATTAAGCTGCAGTCTGTGATGTTAAACCGCCAGATTGATGGAGCTTTGTAAGAATTCTGCTTGCTGATTGGTGCAAGGATTGACAGCAGAGGTCACAGTGTCAGACATTCACCAAAATTTTCTCTATAGAGCCCTAGGTTTATTAGAAAGAGACCGGACTGCAAAGGACCTGGAAAAAAAAAAAAAAACTGGGCGCTGTTATGCATTTTCTTAGGAGTTTATGGCCACCGCATGGGTGGGGGAGCTCTTCCTTCTTATTTACAGTAGGAAGGTAATTCCTCGTGTTTTGCTGAGGTCTGATTTGAGGATGGAACTGATCTTGGTCATTGTATTGTGAGCCTTTTGATTAATGAGTTGGCCAGTACGGTTGGCATCATTTTTACATTAACATATCTGGCAATATGTTCTAGTAGATAAGCTCATTAAAATTGTTTGCATTGTTTGATAAGGATAACAATGTAATGGAGAATGCAGCTAGAGTCTTATGCAGCTTAAGGCCAGACTCAAAGGGAGACTGATAGCTTCAGTCATATTTCCTCTGAAGTTCTTTTGTACTGGGGTAGTTATTTTTAAATATTACCTTGATAACCAGTAACAATGCTTTTGCTTTGAGGCAGAGCACACATACCTCTAAGGCGCATCCTTTCAGCTAGTGAGCAACAGGAAATTGCTCTTTTTTTTTTTTAAAGCCATCATCTAAACATTCAGATCGTATTATGGGTAGAATATTCTGTGTATTTAAATGTTGCATATCATAAAATAAGACCAAAAGTACCTAACTTCCTTTCTCTTTGACTAAAGAAATATACTGTTTGTTGATGCAAAAAAAAAAAAAAATCATAAGCAAACTTTGCCCTGTGGTCTCTGGCAGTTATATAAATACTTGGAGTTAGTTTTGGCTGTGCCCATGAAGTCACCAAAATCTCATGCCTTATGGTTCCAACTAATGTATTGACATTGCATCCTTACAGCTTTCAAGTGCTTGTTATTCTTTTAATGGAAATCAAAATGGGTTCACAACTTCTGAGACTCTTCTTTTGGAGCCCCTGTGAAGGGAAAGTTGGGCTCCTTTTCTTCTTTACTTTTCTCCTCTACGAACATCCCAAAGCCTAAAAATAGAGTTTAAAAACAAAACAAAAAAACTTGAGTTGCTTTTAAATCTTACTTACTTGAACTGTTCTTATGGGTAATATATTTGAAGCCCTCATTTCCTAAATGATTTAATCCCTACTGTGTAGGTAGCAGTTGCTTTTAAGATGGAGTTCAACTGTTACCACGTCGGCCAAAGGAAGTTGCCTAGTTGGGTTTTATTAGTCATATGAACTAAGTTGAAATGGCAATGGAAAATCCTGTGACAGAAAGGTTAAATGTTACCTTTTGGTGACGAATTATTGCTTTTAAATGAAATTTTATTTACATCTTTAATTTAATCCCAGTTATTATATCCATTTCCTGAATTATTTCCAGTTGGCTTTCTGAGTCCCTGTAGTGGTACCTGAAATTATGTAAAAACAAACAAACTGAATTTTAATAAACATCTGACTGAACAAATTCTTAAGTCACTAACAGCATCATTGCATTCGTATTTGATATAATAGGATTACTGAATGCTATAGTGAGAGGTGTCATAGGCTAAACGAAGAAGGAAGCCTCCAAAATTGCATTCGTATTGTATTATACAAAGGGTGCATATGGAGACAGACACACTTGATGTTTTCCTTGGTCTGCTTTTCTTTCAAAGTGGATGACCAGTGTAATATAACCACTACTTATTTTCTTGGAGGGGCGTTGAAAAAGGAAAAATGTGACACATTTTTCTATCCAGGAAGCATTCCATCATTATTTTGGCATCCAAGACTGGAAGAATATAGCCATTTAATTGCTGAGGAAACTTGGAAGGCAATTTAAAAGCCAGAGTAGAGATTTAAACATATAAAAGTTTTACTTTGGCTATAGGTTTGGTATAGCTCTCAACAATGATGTGTGCTTGGAATTCTCTGTGAAGTCCCATAAGAGGGGGTCTGGGTAAGCACAGTGCCCTGGTGAGATCAGAGGAAATTCTTTTCCTGGTTGCTTTACTGACTCCTAGGTAGGCCCCCAGTAAGTCGTTTATCTTAGGCTTTGTTTTCTACCTTTGCTTGGTACATACAAAAATTTCTAGCCCCATTCTTAACAGAGAGATTGTCAAGCTAACTTTTTAACATTTAAAACAAATAATTTCTTAAAAGGGTTATGTAAATATGGGAAGAATGCTGTTACTACTGAAAAGGTACTCTTTCAGGAGCTCTTGGACAGGAACACACCTCCCTTTTGCTGTCAGCGCAGGTGAGAGGAGAACAGTATACCTAGAGCATAGGACAGTGCTCCTGAGCAGTGTTAATGGGTAAGCAGTCACTATTCGGAGGGGACATTATTATTATAGCGTTTGTACCAGGTTCGTAAATAAATCAAATGTGTGTCCTGACCCAGATATCTTAACCCAGGTATCTGGTAGATAAACAGAGCTCATTTTCAACGCCTGGAGGAGAATGGGTGGTAACTCATCATTGAAACTAGTATGCACTTTGATTAGAAAAGCAAGTGTCCTTTAGAAAATTATCCCTGGGTTAGTAATTTTAATTGAAAGAAGCAAGTACAAAAACGATTCAGCAGAGCCATGGGGACATGTTTCCATGGCTCATGTCCACTGCTCTGTGATTGTCCCCTCAGCCTCAGCTTCCTCATTGCGTGGATGAGCACTAGAAATCCATATATTTTAAGAGCTGCTTAAAAAATAAATGTGATGTGGGCCATCTAAGGTGATGCTGTTTAATTCACACAGCGGATGAGTTGTGCCCTGGATCTCCCTGGAGAGGATACTCCCCATAGCTCTGTTTCATGCAGATGCTAGTCGGAAATGAGATTTATTAACTGGCCCTCTGCCCACCACATCTTTGTTTGCATACTCCAGCCTTTTAAGAATGAATGTATAAGTCGAGGAGACTGTTTCCACATGGATATTTGAACATGCAATTACAGTAGCTCGTGTTTCTGAATACTTAAAAAAAAAATTGCTTGGTCCTAGGAAATGGATTGTAAAGAAAGACAAAACTAAGATTTAAGCCTAAAACACTGGCTGTAACATCTTGCTTTGCCAGTTTTAAAAAATGAACCATCATTAAGGAAAACAAAGAGAAATATCTTGTGTGTGTATACATACACATACATACATACATATATATATGTATGTATAAAATAGAGTTGTGAAAGTATGTTCCATTCAATAGAAGCTGTTGTTAACATGGCTCACTTTTACCAGAATGTGAATTTCAGATCACATTTCCCAAAATAGCATCTACAGACAGCAAGAATCTAGCTTCATGCATCTCTATTATGTATGTATTAGTATCATATCAATATGGTCAAAGGAGGTTTTCAAAAACAGAGATTTTCGTTCTTAATATTTTTCTTAATGTTTGTAAAAATTGAAGGGTTATTTGATGTTTTTGTTAGGTGCCCAACTTTGAAATTTCTTTTCTGGGCTCCTTGTCAAAGCTTCTGTTAATAGGATGGTCTTATGGGTGCTCTCGTGCCTGGGGAGGAGGCTCACCCCTGCTTTGCAGCTGGTTGCTGTGGTATCTGTTTACAGTGCATTATCTTACAGAGCAGCGATGTGAGATTGTGCTCTGGAATTTAGAAGGTTTATTTCCTTATGCAGCATTTTTTCTGTATTTATAGGGATCTCTTGAAGCTGTAGTGACTAATTCCTTAGATTAATGGAGGGAAAATATTGGAACTAACCTAAATATTCCATTTGGTTTGGTAATTAATTAATTTGACACATATTCGGAGTCTACTCTGGCCAAGGTCTGTGCTAGATGCCCCTTCAAGGACTTTGAGTCCTAACCTAGTAAAGTGAAACGTGTAAACAGCTCATTTTCTAACAGATTTACATTGCTGTCAATATTTTGCTTAGTTGGATAGCAAAAGTCGTTTAGCCTTTCCTGAGCCCACAGTGACTCAAGAGAAAAAAAGATACCCTCAAGGCGGGAAACCAAAAATTTTGGTGGAAAGAGTGTAGGCTTTCAGGCAGAATTTTCATCAGCCAGGCCAGGGCGTGTTGGGCAGTAGTGGAAATAAAGCAGAGGCATTGAAAGGCAGGCAGGGTATTAGCAACTCGGAAATAGGAAGCCACCAAAGGCTTATAAACTGAGAAACAGCATGATGAAAATGAGATGCATACTGGAATGAATCTTCTGTTTTGAAATGAAATTGCAAGGAAAATGGGGTCCGCCAGTGCTCCTGCCCTGTGGAGTCCAGAATTACTAGAGAATAGTTGATTTGCCATGAGACTCCTAATGTGTGAGAATCAGGATAAGGTAGATAGATGTTCTCTGGCTCAGGGCATCTTTCCCTGAGTAGAAGGAATGAATGCCTAGTGGCTCATAGTGGTACCAGTACTTAGCTCCGATGTGGCTGGCAGTCTCACTTTAAGGGGTGGCTAGTGTGGAGAGCTTACGCTGTTTTGATCCTCCCAACCTCAGAAGCAGTGTGTCTGGTACTTCATTGTGAAGGATCCTCCCTTGGCATTTAATGCCCTAAAATGTACAGATGTGGCCGATGAAACTGCTCAGAATATTCCATATTACTTTGGGGCCAAATCCCTTTACAGTTTAGAAGAATCACCTTGGTGGCAGCCTCCGGAGTGGACTGAGAGTTTTACCCTGGATCTAGTGTTTGTTTACTTCTGAATTTAGTCAATTTCATTTTAAAGGACAAATTGATTTCCTCCTCTTCTGTGAAAAGTATTTTTTTCCATGGTGAAATTTGTTAAAATATTAATAGTTACATTCTTCCTGACTTCAGGCTGTCTTTCAACTATCAGCTTCTATCACACTAAATTCGATATATCCTACTCAGCCAGTATCTTAAGCACTATTCCAACAGCGCTTTTTCTTTTAACACTCCACATACATCCCATTGGTATCATATAAACCTTGTTTCTTAGCTGATTTTAAAATTCTGGTTGTTTATCTTAGTGTTTCTGGCCCTCGATCTTTATTAGGTCGAGAAAATTCTTTCGAAGTGGAAACCTACAATTTACATAAAAAATCATGCTACTTTTTTGCCTTATGGTATAAATTAAAGAAATTTCTCCTAAATATGTTTTTGTAAAATTCAACCCCAAAAATGATCATTTATTTTAGTGAAAATAAATCATTAATGAGGTATAGATTGAATGGAGTTTTATAGGCCACCAAGAAATAATTTCTTAGTAGGTTACAAGAAAAAAAAAAACTTGTATATTTTTTAGTGTCAAATCTCCCCAGGTGAATCGGGATTTTACTCACTTGAACCAGGTCAGACATTCTTAAAGCATTATTTTGTTTTTCTAAAGGAATAGAAGTTGGTAATAGATGCATAGGATGATGAAGTTGATGGCAGCTTTTAGTAATGGTGTCCTTTAATGCTTATCTAGTTAGGAAAATATGGGAAGGCACAGTCTTTCTGTTATTTCTAGGCCTCTCTTGGTTCTGGCAGGTAAAATGTGCCAAAATAATCTGATTTTGGCTATGACTTCGGAAGAGAAAAGAAATAGGGCAAGAAATGTGAGAAGGAAGAATACATGTTATTTATGTGGTATGAGTATGTGTGGTCTATAAACTTGTGATCTTTTTCCAACATGTAGTTTTGATATCAGCGTTCTACTTGTGTATCCATAAAATTTTATTCAGCAGACCTTGTAGAGATACAAATTTTAATTGTGTGCAGAACTGACCCTGAAGTTTATGGCTAGTGTTTGCTGTTGCGTAACCTGCGGTCCCCAACCACCCCTCCCCCCCCCCACCAACCGCCCCACTGAGGAGCAGGAGGGGCAGGGTGGGCGGGTGAGTGACCCACAGCCACTCCCAGTAGCTGGCATCACCGCCCAAGCCCTGCTCCCCATGAGATCAACCCAGGCTCCTCACCACAAACTGCACGTTGGAGGGATCCAGGTTGCCCTCCCAGGTTGCATTCTCCCTGCCTGAGAAACCAGTCCCTGGGCCAAAAGGTTGGGGACCACTGGCATAAGACTAAAATGACAGTGCTGTTCGTGTGAGGCACCCTTTAGATTTCTGTGATCCCATTTTACTTTTTTTTAGAAGTAGTGTTTGTTTTTGTTTTGTTTTGCTTTAAAGACATTAATTCTTTGTTCTTTACTTAGTGTCAGCGTACCCTGGCAAAGCCCTGGAAGGTAATTTGTCAAAAGTGCCAGAAGCATTGACATCTCTGGGAGATTTTTTTATGTTCATAGTTATGCATACTTTGATTATAAATAGTGGTATCCTTCATTTAAGAGCCCTCCGTGATTGTCTGCACGGTTTTCATTGGTGCAGTGCACATTAGGAGAAACGGCAGCTACTAAAACGGGCTCCTCCCCTCCCCTCACCCCCATCTACTCCCTTTTTGTCATTTTGGAATGCCAGAAGTGTTTTCAGGTTGCTAATGTCATTTTTTAAAATTCCCACTGTTAGGTTTTACACAGTTATTGTAATATTAAAATTGAAGCCAAAATCCATCCTTCAGCAAAATTAATGGAGTTCCTTCTGTGTACCAACCTCAGAGCTGGGCCCTTGGAATACAAAGATACATTAATGTACAGTCACTCCTTGAAAGAGCCTCCAGAGGGCCGGACAGAGAGGGAGAATACCTGGTGGGAGGAATCCGAGAGGGAGATGTGCCCACACCTGACCCCAGAGAGTGCACAGAATGTCTGTTTTGGTTTTTTCTAGAGTGTGGCTGTCAGTGGTTCAGAAGTCTTCCAGATAGTTGTCTTAATAAAAGTAATTTTGTGATTATTGTGCTAATATTTGGTGAGGGCAAAATTGTCACTCCTATAATTTTCAAAAGTGTGTGTGTGTGTGTGTGTGTGTGTGTGTGATCCCTGCCATGACCTCTGTATGTGTTTTATGAACATAGAATAGCCTGGAGACACAAATTTGAGCATTGTTGAGTGACTTTCATTGTGGCAAGGTCACTTCCCCCTTAAGAAAGTCACTTGAGGAAAAGTAAAAGGCTTCTCTCTTTTGATCCTCCAATTTTTATGATGTTTGTGTTGACTGTCACTAGGTTAAACATGGTGCAGTATACTAACTTTTATGTACAAAATGAGAAAAATGAGATCATACTTGATAGGCTGGGAGAAAATGAAAGGATATGAACTAATAACGGTGGGGAACTGGGCAGATTAGTCGCTGTGTACCTCTTCGTGTTTTTTTTAGTTGAAACTGTAAATGCATTACCTAATCAATCCGTGGTATTGCATTTAATGCTTTTGTAGCATGGATTTTAAAAATTAAATGAGTTTGTATTTTAACTTAACGAGTTTTACATTTTGAAATATGTTAGAAGACATCTCAAAATATTCATGGACTTACTGAAGTCACACGGATGATTATTAAAGATTTGCCTAATGCAAGTACCATTCTTACGTTAAGACATCACAAGTCACAGATGAAATGTGCTCTTACAGCATCTGCCTCATTTAGCCCTGTGAGTTTCACACGTAGCTATCCGTAGGCCAGATTTTGTTTCATTTTCTCCAGAGTACATGGGAGCTGCCTGGGTTGTTTTTTGTGATGTGTCCAGCCTGTTTAGTATGCTCCGTGAATCTCGCACTAACTGCAAAATAATACTCTGTGAGGATTATTTTTAAATATCCTCTTTGCATTTTTTGTTGTCTTCTCATTTATTGAGCACCTGCTGTTTGCCAGCTACAGTGCAAGCCCCTAAAACCGTGAGGATTGCAGGTAATTGCCATTTTTTTCTGATGCTGACTGCAGTCCTCAGTCCTCCCCCAACTCCAACCTTAGGGAAGTGATTGAGCAGTATCTGGCCTTCGTGTAACCCTGCGTGTGTGATAACGACCAGGAAACAGGCCAGCTGTGCTCACCAGGCCGCTCAGCCATCCCTCTCCCAGGAGAACCCCCGGGGAGACTGACCAATTAAGAAAAAACAAAGAAGAGGAAAGCTTCGAATGCATAATCCTCCTATAGGGCCCTGCTCACTGTCAGCAACCATGAAATAAAAAAAGCTTATGGTGCTTGTGAGCTGAATGTGTCTGCTAGAAAAGGAGGAAATGGAAGACAGGGTTGGTGGTGGGTGGGTGGGAGACGTGTGCAGCGTGGAGGAGGGCGAGAGTTCCTTGGGGTGAAAGTGTCAGCCTCTCGGGAGAGTTCAGGTCTACACGCCCGCCCCCGGTCTTTCTCCCTCTCTTTCCATGGACAGAGTAAACCTACCCCTCCAACACTTGATCTCCAAGGACAGGAGAAAGTGCTGAGCACTGTGTTAGCCCAGGCAGGCATCTGGTGACAGGAGGGACGGGGACCGGCAAGGTTCTTTCAAATCCCTTAAGGGGCCTGGAATGCACAATAATTTGAGAAGCAAAGTTCGGTATTTGGGAACCTGATTTTTCTCTTTCTGCAATTTCTGTCAGGCAGAGAGCATTGTCATAACACTGACTTTAGGATGTCAGCACGAATAATTGTGCACCTATTTCTAGCCTGTGTGATAAGTGTATTGCTGCTACGTCAACTCCAGCTGAAAACTTAGTCTAGACTGAAAAGAGGGCCTACATCATCCAGCACTTCTTTTCCTGCTGCCCATTAGGACCACTGAGGTTGTCAAAGTGCCCAGCCAGGGAGCTGCTTGGAGAAACAGTGGGCAAAGCCTAGCGATGGTGTGAGACTTTATTTCCTATCCCAGCTCAACCCCTTTCTAAGTGGATGACCTAGTGCAAGGTTTTCAGCCTCTCTAAGCCTCATTTTCCTACTGTGCCTATGGAAGTAATAACAGCATGAACTTTACAGGGTTCTTAGGCAGACTGAATGAAATACAGAATGCAAAGTACACCGAGTGGTGTCTGGTGTAAAGTAAGTGACTTAAAGATTGTTAGCTAGTAGTATTGCTTGTGGTTTAAATCTACCCTTTTACCCTATGTTTACAATAATCTATGGTCTTTGTGTCCTAAGTACCTGGTGCAATACCTGGCACATAGCAGATATTCATTAAAAGTCCAAATTGAATCTGCAAAAAATGCAAACAAATTATACTGTAGTCTTTTTCCCCCCCTCATCAACTTTATTGAGAATCAATTTATAGGCAATAAACTGCATCCAGTTAAAGTGTATGATTGAGTTTTAGCAGTGTGTATACCCTGAAGCCATCACCATAGTCAAGATACTGAATATTTCCATCATCCCTAAAAGATTCCTCATATCCCTTGCAGTCCATTGATCTTCTTTCTGCAACCACAGATTAGATTACCTTTTATCAAAACGGAATTATACAGATTGTACCCTTTAGTGTCTGATTTCTTTGACTCAGCATAATGATTTTGAAGAGTCATCCATATAGAGTGTCTCAGCCCTTCTTTATTCTTTATTGCTGAGTAATATTCTGTCCTGTGGCTACTATACCATGTTTTGTTTATCCATTTACCAGTTGATGAATGTTGGGGTTATTGCCAAATTTTTAACAATTATGAATAAAGCTTCTATGAATATTCCTGTACACGTTCTTGTGGGGACATGTTTTCATTTCTCTGGGCTAGATACCTAGAAGTGGAATGATCGGGTCCTATGGCTGATGTTTGCTTAACTTTTTAAGAAACTGCAAACAGTTATCCAAGATGATTATACCATTGTACATTTCCACCATCAAAGCATGAGAGTTCCAGTTGTTCTGCATCCTTGGCAGCACTTGGCTATTGTCAAGTCTTTTAAATTTTGGCCATAGGTGGTATCTCATTGAAATTTTAATTTATATTTTCCTGGTTACTCATGATGATTGGCTATCTTTTCATGTGCTTATTGGTCATTTATATGTCTTTTTTAGTAAAGTGTTCAATTTTTTGCCCATTTAAAAAAGTTAGGCTAATTATTATAAAAGGTTAATAAAAATAAGAATATATTTTTATAGTCTTGAATTAGACTTTAACATGTGTGAATTTTTAATCTGCATATAAACCCCTCAAGAAAAAGCATAGTTGTTTCTATCTGGTCTTTCTCCACAATGCCATTTATAGCAATTAGACACACGGTCCCTTTCTCAGTATGTACATATTAAATGATTCTATTAAAATAAACTGCAAAATAGCAAAAATTATTTTAGCTCACAAAATCCACTTTTAAAGTTTCATATGGAGGTGTTAAATTTAGGTACTAGGTTTTCTTTGGGGTCTTGGCAGACATGAGATGCTTTGTTAATTCTGTGGAGAAGAACCCTGTAATTATGTAGATACTCTTTTCTTGGTATTCTATGTCCACTTAACACTAGATCAAACATTCCACTGTTAGGAGGAAAGTGTATGTAGAATTTTTTTTATTTAAATGCAACAAGGAACCATTTGCATGCTTTCAAACTTTTGCTAAGGATAGTAAAAGTGTTAGAGTCCCTTTCTTTTTTTAATTTCTAAGGCAAACCTCCCCCAACTCTACCTCACTCCATTCTTATTCTAATTTGGCGGTTCTGTTGTCGTGGCCAGTTTGGCTCCTGACTTCTCTAAGCCCCTAAGGACAAATTGTCTCAAATAAAATTTAGAGATTGGGAAACAAAAGCCTAGTAAGTTCACACAGGTTTACCTGCGAGGATCTGCTGAGGGACTTTGTTATGTTTTGAGAGGCTGAGGATACTCGACTTCCAGAACCCATCTGGAAATCTTTCCAAGTGAAAGCCAATTTTTTAACGACGTACGTTTCAAAATCCAAAGATACGGAATATAAGTTCACTCATGATTTCCCAAATGCCCCAGGCCTACCAGTAGATTTTATTTCATTTATCATTTATTCATTTTATTGCCGAAACATTCAGGCCAAATTTCAGGTGAGTTACTGCTGCCACGATGGCAGCAATCTCTTGCCATCTAGGTTATAGATGATGATTTTCTGTGTCATGGTTGGTACTGAGCAGACCAAAGCCACTCAAGGGTCAGTTGAGAGTGTTCTTTTTGCTTTAACTGAGGATCTTCTGTGAAAGGAAGCCAAGTACTATTAGGCAGGATGTCCTGTGATTCCCTTAGTTTACCATGGCCAAGGACATGACTTTTTTTTTTTAAATTGCTTATTTTCTTTGCTGTTAACATGGGAGCCCAGACTGATGATGTCCATTTGGCTTTTAGGACTCCAACTAGCAAACAGCTAGGCTTCCCCGCAAATCACCTGAAGAACTGTACATTGGAGAAATGTCCACATCTTTTTATGTAAGCCAACGATGATTTGATCATTGTTAGCATTTTAAGTGACCATCAGTTCTATTGTCTTGACATAATAGTTAACCAAAGAAGAGGGGAAATGACCAAAGTAGAAGTTCTGGAACCAATAAAACAGGTTTAAATAAAATTCTGGAATTTGGCATATGTGGTATACCTACACAATCAAGTGTAATACAGATATTACACATGAAGAAGATATGAAAGATGCTCACCAATGTTAACAGAAACAAGCTGATTATTACAAAAGTGTATTATGTATTGTCTTAGGTTCTGACGGCTTCCATAACAAATTACTACAAACTGGGTGGCTTAAAATTTATCCTGTCATAATCGTGGAGGCCAGAAATCCAGAACTAAGGTGTTAGCAGGGCCACGCTCCGTGAGAAGGCTCCCTCCTTCCCTGTCTTCTCCTGCTTCTCTTGGCCCCCACCTGTTCTTTGGCTCCCAGCTTCATCACTCCGCTCTCTGCCTTTGGCTATCACACAGCCGCTGCCTTCTTCATCTATGTGTTTTTACATGGCCTTCTTTTAAGGACACCAGTCGTTGAATTTAGGGCTGACCCTAATCCAGTATGACCTCATCTTCAGTAATTACATCTGCAAAGCTCATATTTCCAAATAAGGTCACATTCAGAGATTCTGGGTAGACATGAATTTTGGGGGGACACTGTTCAACTCTGTGTGTATGAACCCATTTGTGTAAATAAGTGTGTATGTATAAAAAACATACATAGATATATACAGCACCCCCCAATGCACACATATAAAAGAGGTCTAGGAAGATATGAATATGAGCGTTATAGCTGAGTGATGGTGTGATGGGTACTTTAATTTTATTTTTATCTGTATTTAAAAGTATTTCTACTTTTTCTATAGTAGAAAAATGTACAGATTTTTTTTAATATCAAAAAATCCTTTTTTTCACTAAATATCACTTTGGCATCTTTTCAAAAATAGTAGAGTTTTATTTTTACTCATATCCTACATTGAGTTTGTTGTTTCTTTGCTTCATCAAACTATTATGATATATTTTAACCTTAATTTTAAGTAAGAATTAATCCTTTGTAGCATATATAAACACATATAAATATATATAATGAGTCAATTTATTTATGTTAAATGTTTATTATGCTTATTATTTATTATAACAATAGCTAAAGCTGAAATAATGTAAAATAAAATAGATTTTTAAAACATTGAATTAACCAACATTGATAACAGGTCTTTGATTTAAGTTTGGAAAGCCAAATAAAAAAAGTTACAATTATTACTCAATTGGTGAATTCAAACCTAATTTTTTTTTTTACATGTTTTTCAAGTCTTTAATTAATCCTGAGAACCTTGAAACTAGGTATGATGGCAGAATGAAGAGGTACTTTTCCAAATTTACTAATTTCATCTGTTCAAATTGACTTAAATACTGGGTAACTTTTAACACATGTATCCACCCTAGAGCTAAGTTCATTCACTCCCCCATCTTATTCAGCAGACATTTTTGCCCATAGTAGCATCTCTAGTTATTTAGTCAAATAATTTGTTAGGTCTTGTCCTAAGTAATTTCCTTTCCCTTCTTTTAATTATCTTTGAATGCTTATAAATCAGTTGTTATTCTATCTTGAAGTATCTTAAGTTTAACAAAACATGCTAAATTCAGTAGTGACCACTCTCCCCCACATTTATTAAACTACTACAGTATACTGTATTAAATTTTGTCCCTTGTTTCTGTAAGTCCTCGTATCATAGACCTGCAGAGTCTAAAAGGGAGGCTGCAGTTGAAGAAGTTTCTATGCTTCTGCTCTCTTTCCCAAACCCAATGTTCTTACCATGTGTCTGCCACTCTGTTATTTCTGTATCTGATTCGGTTTGAACATGGCACAATTTTTATCCACTTTTTACTCAAATGCTCAGTTTCTACTTCCCTTTGAGAATTGCAGTGATACTGCACTTATGCTAAAATTGTAACTTTTGACCTATGACAAGACAGTAGAGAGAGCCAAGAGGTCCTGCAAGGTGAGGGAGAGAAAGTGAGCGTGTGTGTGTGTGTGTGTGTGTGTGTGTGTGTGTGTATGTGTGCACATGAACTTTGTGTTAGTGGCTGCTGGGTACTTCTGATGCCAGAGTCTGTCAGTCCTTTCTGCATGCTGCATTCCAGTGAATAAATGGTAGATGTTTATTGATTTAAAAAAAATCCTTCATCCATTCCATGTACAAGGATGGCATCTGGTTGCCCAAACAAGAATACCAGGAACTAAGGAAGGGGAAAGAAGGATGAACTTTGATCCTGGGGTAGACTTATCGAAAGATACGAGGAAATACATTCTCTGGCTAAAATGAGAGAATCATTTCACTTGAAGAAGGAAATTTTGGGAACAGTGCCCTAGGGAACTGGTAATGAAATAATGCTTCCTACTTTTGATAATATTTCCCCACTGCCCCACCAATTTGGCCGAACATCACTGATCTTAGCTAAGCTATATAGCAATGACCAAAATTTCCATTTGCTCTTCCTCGTAAAGTGCAGGAGAGAACTTGTCTCGTAATTCTCAAGCTGTTCTTTGTGATTGGGGAGTAGGTTGTATGTGGAAGCCGATCAGTACCTTAATGCTGTGCTATTTCCCAATTTGAAATTTTCCATTTTGATTCTGTGTCAGAGTCTAGTATGGAAGGAATTAAGACGAGTAGAGGGGCATGAATAGGGCGGGGGGATATGGATGTATATTACCTATTTTGGAGTCAACTTCACTGGAATATTTTTTAATCCTAGCCTGCACTTTCCTCATCCTGTTAATAGGCATAATTTTATTGGTACTTCATTTTCCATTTCCATTTCAAAATGTTCTCATGAGTTTAAAAATGGATTTTACCATAATGTAAATACAGACCTTTGGATAGGCACCAACATCTAAGAGTGAGATACCAAGAGATTTGTTTATTTTTTCTAAAGAAATAAATTTTCCTAAACACATAGTCAAGATACCAATCTGAACTCTTTTATTAGCTTTGAAAAAAATTATAAGCAGTAATATACACGGTCTCTTGTCCATTTTGACTAATGTGTCACAAAAAGCAAATTGAGAGACTTGAACCCAAAATATATGGTAACTAGAAATGTAAAATATGGCGATTCCTAAAATATTAGCTTGGCTTATATGTTGCAGCTGGCAGGTTTGCCAGCCAAAAATCGTTCCCAGCAATAAACCGAATAACTAGCCATCCAGATCTCTACATGTCAGACTCTTCTTCAGGGAAACTTAAGTTAAGAAAATCATCTTGGTTAAAGGGAAAATGTAAAATGAAGCCTTGGTAGAATTAAAAAAGGAAAAATGATTTTATTAAAGACCACAGTTGTGTCCTCATTTGGGGTTCTTTTTTCTTTCCACAGAAAGAAAGAGCACAGAGAGGGCCTTAACTGAGAGCAGGAATCCTAGAGTCAGTACTAGGTCCAAATCCCCGTCTCCCTTAATCATCGTGACTGGGCAAGTCACTAAACCTCTCTGAGTCTGCATCTTTTCCTACATAATGGCATACAAGCAACAGCTATCACACGGCATTGTTGTGAAGACTAAATGAGAAAATGCATGTAAACTACCTCTTCTTATACTGGGCACGTGGAAAGTTTTCAATAAATGCTAGTTATCATACTATATCATCTAATCTAGGCCCTCTGCTTTACCCATGAAGAAAAGGAGATTCCGAAGAGTTGAGGCACATGTGCCCAAGTTTACCCCACCAGTTGATGGTAGCTCTGGAACTCGAGGCTGGTGCCCCTGACTCTTAGGTCAGAGAGCTTTTCATATCTGTGTTCCAGACATGAACAATGGCACATTTCTCTACTCATTTATTTTTTTTTAAGACATGGGAGAGAGAGCCCTTTAATTGATTCAGCCCTTCTAGTGTCTCACATAGCACTAAGGGAACATATTAACAGTTTCCTACATGATACGATTTTGGGCACTTTGTAACTTTCCCATCCCTGCAAAACTCTCATGTATGCATTCATTCAGCATTTATTTATTGTGCACCCACTGTATGTCAGCCACAAGGGACACAGCTGTAAACAAAACACATCCTATAAAGTATCTGCCTTCATAGAGCTTTACATCCTGGCAGGAGGGGGTGAGCAGACAGTAAGCAAGCAGGATAATTACAGGTGGAGTTAGTGCCACAAGGAGAGAGCAGGGCCATGTGGACATAACTGGAGGTGGCCACTGCAGAGGTGGACAGGGAGGGCTTTCAGAGGAGTTGACATTTGAGCCGAACCCGAAGCATGAGCTGTAGCCAGCAGTGCCAAGTGCTGGAAACGAGCTTCTCTTCCTTTGCATAAGGCCTTGAGAGCCCGACTTATGTCTAAGGATTAACCTCGAAGCTGTCATCCATCATTCGTTCCTTAAACTGCAAAGGCTTAGAGAAGGCAGACATGAAAGACGCTGAGTACCCGAGGAAGAACTTAGCACCACTGAGCTCACAAAAAAGCTCAGAACCAGGAGGTGGGGGACACGCCCAACAAAATGTGTCCCCCACAGGGCTTTGCCTAGTGGCAGCATGTTCATTTGATTGCCACACACTCTTGTGCTATATCGTAAGCACCTAATTTTGTACATTGGATTAACAATTGAACGTGACCACCCATAGTGGTACCAGCAGCGCCCGTACCCTGAAAGGTTGACCGAGGGCCATACTGGGTGGAGGCGGTTGGTCATGACTGAAAATGACTTGAGATCATGGGAGAGAGCTAAGGTCAGGGTGAGAGGGAACGAGGCCAAGTAGGGCTGGGAAAGTCAACAGAAGGCATATGGTTAAGCAGGAGAGATGTGCTGGGAGCCAAGTGGGAGGGTGGGGTGCTGAGCAGAAGTTGGTGCCCTGAGGAGACCAGCCAAGCCCTGTGGCATGGGAACGCACTCTGGGTCATTGAAATTATTTTCAGGGCATGGATGAAGCCACCCACTGCTAGAAACAGATGGACATTTAGGCAAATGTAATGAGCTGCATTTCTGACCATATGAAGATACGTATGCCCCTGAGGTTTATGGCCTTAGCATTTTGCTCTTGTTGGACGCACTTAAGTTTCATTCATATCCATGAACATTATGAATGCCTCAGAGACCTTTTTCAGAATTCCAGAATTTCTTCGTTCCTTGGATAACAGCCAAGTTTCCAATTCACGTCTGGGCTGTAGCTATTGACTTGTCAATTGAGTTTAAAAATCAGAACAACAATAAAAAATCTACATATATATGCTGGTTTGAAAGTTTCAGGGTTTTTTTTCCTTTCATTTAGTTACAGTATGGTGGGTAGCCAAGCTAAGAACTATATGCAAGGAGCCACCTAGTGAACAGAACTTAATGAGGTTAATGCAGATAATATGAGGCTGTTAAAAATGAGGGTCGATTTTCAAGGCGACTTCCAGAATCTCCTCTTCCAGGCAGTTGGAGAAATTTGGGCATTTTAGTCATATTCTATTTTTTAAAACAGTACTTAACATACTTTGTGATACGGCAAGAAAAGGCTTAATCTGTTTAAAAAGGAATAGTTAATGGTAAAAAGAGATTTTACCTTTTTGCAGGCAGTTGGAGAAATTTGTGCATTTTAGTCATATTCTATATTTTAAAAATGGTACTTAGCCTACTTTGTGGTGTGGCAAGAAAGAGCTTAATCTGTCCATTTTAAAAAAGTAATAGTTAATAGTAAAAGGGACAGGCACCCAGAAAGAGTATTAATTTTCTGTTCATTCTCTCCTGGAGGGTGCCAGTTATTAGCTGGAGTTAGGAGTTCTGATTGTCAGACTAAATGGAACTTTGTACCCGCATTAAAAGCATTATCATTAAGCAATGACTGATAGCAAAGAGCACATTAATATCGGAATGGTAGGCAGCAGTGTAGAAAAGCCTGGAATAAAAAGCAGGCGACTCAGCCCTCTGATAAAACTTGGGTGTATCTAATGTTTCTCTAAGCAGCTTAGTCTTAAAGTTCCTTACATTGTTTTCTTCACTAGTTCTAAGCTGCGAATGCCTAATTTTGAGAAAAAAATAATATGGTGTCAATGTCTGTGTTCTAGTAAGATACGATGTCATTGTGGGCAGTGTCCCGATGTTTCTCGGTCATCCTTGTGTGAAGCTAGTACTGCACTCAGAGCTCTGCTCCCCTGAGAGGCCCCACCACGGGGAGGGTCGGTGCCTGGAGGGGTTGGTCTTGCATTGTCTGTCTAATCCCATCACGGGGTCCTAGAGCCCTGTAAAACTGAAAGAGATGCACGGCTGCCCAGAGCAGCTTTCGTGTGTTACTACCTGGAGATAATAAATGACCTCTTAAATTCCCATCCCAGCCCTGAATCCTTGCGTGCAGTAATTAGTCCACAAGTTCAGCACAAGCTTTTTACCCAAATTTTAAAATGGAACTCAGTCGTTTCTGTACTCTCTAGGGAGATTTTATCTTCTGGAGGTTTGTCTTTCAAAGATGCCCTCTTTGGTTCCCTCTTTCCTCCATCCTCTTCTCCCACCTTAAACAAATACTTTCCCCTTGCCCCACATTTCAGGTCACAAGTAAAGAGAAAGTGATGAATCGGGAATGATCTGGCGATAGTCCTTCCCTTGGTGAAATGTTTAAATCCGACCCCTCAAGGCATTGGGTCTAGAGAATGAATTATGCGCAGATGAAAAGCAGGGAAGTTTCTGGTTCACGGGACACATTTACTCCGTCACTCCCTGTGGAAGCCCAGTTCATTATTAGGGCCGGCCATGGGAGATTTAACATCAGCCTTTTGTTAGGGGGGAGCCTGGAAGGAGACAGGCAGGCTGAAGCTGTCTGTTGTTACAAGGCTTTTCCTCGGAAATGGAGGACAACATTCACACATTCAAGCGAATGTCTGCGGTGGGACCCAATCTTCATCATCCCTCAGGTGCATAACATACATGCTAATGCAGAAGTGGTCTTTGACAACAGCTTTTGAGGTGTCTTCCTTTTGCTTAGTATTTAATCTGTGAGTATAAGTGTACTTTTTTTCTTCTAAGCATTTACAGATTATTTTAGAAAGCTACTGCATATAAGAGAAGAAAGTGTTCATTATTATATCAAGGATTGGTAGATTTCTTTTTAAACTCTTATAATGTTTATGGATACTTAGAATTGTTTACAAACTGGCTAGTTCTGTTGGAATGTCACAAAATTTTCTTACTTTCTGAGTAAAAATCTGCATTTTCAAGTGCATTTGAAATAACACGCTCCGCTTTACTTGGTATTTAAGAACAGGCTGACTTTGACAATCCTAAAGCTCTTAACCAAAGAGCACTCGCTGAGGCGGGAATTAATAGTGTGGCCTTGACCTGAAAGGAGTATAAGTCCAGTGATTGGTAAAGAAGAGAGTTTTTATGGATCCCGGGTTCTTCTCTCACCTTGGCGTGTGTGGAGACACTTTAGAAAGGAGCCCTAACACCTAGTCAGCTGGACATGGCTTCCAGTCAAGCACTTATATATTTCTAAACATTGCTTAAGAAACCACTTGGGTTATAAGGCCTTCGAAATCATTATATGCCCAAGCTCAAAGAAATAAGTTTCTCAAGTGAAAGAAAAATATGGTTTTTCTTTGTATCTGTTTTCCAGTCTGCTCTTTGTTTCATTCATGTGAAAGTGGGTGAAGAGTACGCCGTATATATTTATTCTAAACTGTCGATGGTGGATTACTTCTCCCAGTGATGGAGGAGCATGTCGAAAACAGATTGTTATGAGAGAAAAGAAAGACAGTCACAAATATGGGTATAGTTGTCAGTGCAAAATGTGTGAACGGAGTATATTGGCATGAGATGGCTTGAATTTTCAGAACATTCTCTATTGAACATGAAGTTTCCAATTGAATATGGATTTCTTTAGGGAGTAACATCAATAAAGAACCTTTAAAAGATCCAAAAGGCCTTTTAAAGGTTCAGCTTCAAAGTGGGGTTGGGGTAAATCTAAGCCAAATGGGGGCCTCCTTACAGAGTGGCAGACAGTAGCCAGCCCCTTATGGAGGGTTGTTCTTCTGCAGATGGTCATGTCTAAACTCAGGAAGCTTCTTGAACTCAGATTTTAGTTGTTTAAGAAAAAAAAAAAAAAATCAAAGTCAAAATAGGTTTCACTGAACAAATAAACAAATACCCACTGTTTTGTCCTCCAAAAGGAGTGATCAGTGAAAGTATAAAGAGAGAAAATGAGGAAAGGTAACTCCCTGCCCCTGAAGTATGACTGTGATCGTCTGTTTGTAAGGGGCGGGGTGGGGTGGGGCAGGAAAGAGAGACAAAATCAATGACATAAGAAATAATTTCAGTTAGCACATAATGCTAGCTATGACGTTTTACATATTTGTCTAATTTTGAAGAGCCACTCATCTGAAATAATTGCCAAATTTGTTGTTGGACAGAATCGTAGAATGTTTTGCAGTTGGGTTTTGGGGCCAGGACTGGTAAGGTGGTAGGTTCGTATTTGGTTTACACGGTTTGGGGCTTGCCAGGCCTTTATCCAGGCTTTGCTCAGTAGGGAAACTCAAGTCTCACAAAAAAATTCCGTTTGTTTTAGTAAGCAGAAATGCAGTGTCTAATTTGTATGGCTCAATAACTGCCGGGAAGCATAAACTTGGTGTACCTCTCTACCCAGTGCCACCACCAAATGTTGAATAAAGGATGAAACGGAGCAAAATCAATACATTGGTCCTCAGCCTGAGGCTGTCTTTTCTCTGAAGTCATGTGTATGATCGCTATCCACGGACAAGCCCAAATTGTGACTTTGCCTGCTGGAGGTCCGAAGGGACTTTTGTTTTTCTGGGTGTTTTTCACCTTCCTGCTTGCAGAAAAAAATAGAAACAACCACATATCGCCACCTTCCCAGAAAGGCCTTTCAACATTCACGTAATCAGTGTATAAATACATTGTGATTGTTAGTTTATTTTCGAGTAGGAGCAACGAAAGCAAATTCATTTTAAAGTAAAATTTTAAATACAATATTGAAATATGGTGCCCCGGGGACTGTGATGCTAGGAAAGCGCCCCTCCCTCATCTGGTACTGTCTGTCTGTCGCACGTACCAGGTCTTAAACACTTGGTCATCTGGTTGAGATGCTGATCAAAAGCCACAAAGCAGGGGATAGTGCTTTGACTTTGTTCTGTGCAAAGATGGCACAGAGAGAAATACTTACGTCCCAGAGGCGACGTGGCGAGTCATCTAAGAATAAACTGTTGTTTCCATGTGGAAGACATGCTGGTCTAAGTATGAGAATAAACTTTGCACAATGTGTTGCTCCTTATTCCGTAGCATTCAGTATGACCTTACCTTTCCTAGCCACTTATTTTTCTTGACTGAGTCTTTGGAAGTTACTCAGTGAATTAAAAGATTTGTATTTTGAATTGTTATAATTCCTACCTTCAATAGATGTTCACGTATCTGGTAATATTCCCAAGGACCAGAAATCCAGGCTGGGAGTTTGTGTCCACATTTGTAAGGGAAGAATTACTAAAACTCTCACCCTGCTTTCCTCACAGGACTCTTGCAGGGATCAGTGCGCTCACTGTAACTCTAAAATGATAGAAAAATTCCTTGTGTTGTCTCTACAGCCCTTCTGCAGACTAGGCAGGGACCTATTACCTTTAGACTGGCATGTAGACTGAGACCCAGGAAATTATAATGAAATCTTAGGATTTAGGGTATGTCGCCAGAAGGACTAGGACTATTTAATACTCTCTCACCTGACCACAGTCATTTAAGTTTGGCTGTATTTAAAGTGCGCCTGTAGAAAAAGTGGGAGCCAGAGGAGTTCGGAAGAGAAAAGGGTGGAAGGCAGTGCAGGAACAGAATTCTTTTTCCACTTGGCTGCTGCCTGACTTACTTGAATGTCAGAAGGGCAGTTCCCCTTGCATGGAGAGGGAGTCCAGACCCAGACCTCTTAGGCCTGAAATCAGAAGGGCTGGACGTTTGGGTGGGGGCTGACAAAGGGAGGGAAATACAGCCACAGAGTGATATTGGAAGTGTCTTGCTGAAATTTGTAAAAGGAAGATAGATTATAAGACTATCTTAATCAGCATGAATGGTAAATAGAAATTAAATATATTGATTTCATTGCTATTAATTTGAAGTAAGTATTGAAGTCTGTTTATTTAATGTGGTTGTTATTGTTTTATTTTAGGAAAATTAAAAAAAGAAATAAAAATTCAAACCCTTATTGGTTCACTCTTACTCTTGGTCTGTCCTCTAACTTAGTTTTTCCAAAAGTCCATTAACACATGGTTGCTCCCACCACAGGATTTCTGGGGACTGCAGCTGTGTTGGTTAGAGAGGGGATAGGGTAGAGATTTGAGTGGTAAGCCTACTAAAATTTCTAGAATTTCTAGAGTTTTTCTAAAGCACAAATTCAGTACTATTTTCCTGCTTCACCTGATCATCTTAATGAGTTCCTTGAAGTCAGGTAGTGCCTTTACTTACTTGCCTGTGTGTGCTAAGTATGTCGTTAGATTATGAAAAGACAGTTCTCCTTAGTTGAATGATATCAATGAAGACCCGGAGGAAAGTGTGTTTCATTGACAAACTGCGTCATATGACTCACTTCCTTGTTCTTACGGATTTTTAAAAAGCCATCATGTCTCTTTTCTTATGTATTTCTTTCTCTTATGTAATCCCAGAACATTTTTACTCACTTATATATGAATGATTTTTCTAAAACACAGATCTGTTAGTGTCTTCCCTGCTTTGTGTTTAGTTTTACTTTTAAATCATCTGGAGCAAAAATTCCATCTCAGCCTGGTTTGGTGCCATCTAGCAGAGCTCTGGGCGTCAGCACCTCATTCTCCATCAGTATATTGCCTGATAATGCAAAAGTGTTCCATTACTGCCTGAAGAAGAAACGACTGAAAAAAGTACATCGACTGCCAAAAGTTATGCCAATATATGAAAATTACATCAAACAGTCCAAAATATTTTAAATTTTGAATTATTTATTCTTACCAAGATTTTTATGTAAATTTATAAAAGTGATTAAAAAAAAGACTGGATTTTAAAAGCAAATATTTTTGTTTTGTAAATGATAGACTAAAGAAAACAGTGGAAGTTATTAACCAAAAATAAAAAACCTTTAATAATGATGTAGAAAGCGATAATTATGTTCACATTATCTGAGATTCCAATGGCATGAGATTTGTCAGATCTTCGGGAGAAGATAATTTAGAAATAAGGGTGCTTCTGGGGATGGATGGATGATATTTATTTTTATATTTATTTATAAATAAAATTTTCGCTCAGCACTCTGAAGTAGAAAGAAGATTTTTATTACTTTAATAAGACTAAGAACTCTAAGCATAACTGTTTCATAAATACATGGATTTTTATGTAAAACCTGTAAGCTATAGGTTTTGTTATCATATTTAGTCATGCTTTAAATTATTACTTCTATATCTCTGAATACCATTTGGCACTAAAGGAATCAGGAGGCCTCGGAGAAGTGACTGGTTTTAGGTTTGAGGCCGGGAAATGTACAGGTTGAGCCTGGAACATCTGGACCTCAGGGTACCTCAGAGGGAAATTTCTTTTTGTAGAATTTTCCCAGCTAATAAGAATGAATAATAGAATATCACTTTGAAGTTTCTGGTGAATCATTTGTTCTAGACAGATATCATCAGTGGCTAGCAATATCACAGAAGGAGTCAGTCAGACATTATGTGCCTCCCGATGGAAGTTTAAACACGGTGTGAAGTAGTCTTGCCACAGCCCTCTGCCCCATTAGAACTTGAATCAGATCAAGCCTCTGGAATTACCAGTTTATAGAAATGCAAAGGAAGGAGGAACATGTTAAACCACACCAGTGGATGCAACAAGAAAAATCCAGATGCTGGAAACTACCAGACAACCCAGTTCCTTCAACAATTAAAAAAAAAAAAATTGCAAGGAAAGACTAGAAATGGAAAAGAAACCTGTAAGAAATTTAAATAACATATCAAAGGATCACCATGTATGGATCTTATTGGAATCCAGATTCAAACAAACTGAATTAGAATTATAAGCCATTGAAATGAATATTTGATATTATGTAATTATTTTCATTTTTAGGTATGATGATTGTTTTGTGGTTTGGTGTTTTGTTTTTTAATGTCTTTATTTTTCAGAGACACACAATGAAACATATATAGGTGAAATGATTTGATGTGTGGCACTTACGACAAAATAATCTAGCTTAGGAAGTAGGGGTAAAATTGGCAGAGGGGGAGTTGATGGGAGTATAAGTGAAACAAGATTGGTCAAGTATTGAATTGATCAATTATTGAAGCCAAGGAGTAAACCCAACTGGTTTGTTATTCCATTCTCTCTTCTTTTGCATGTATTCAAAAATTTCCAAAATAAAATTTAATACATATCTATAATATATACACATATATACATATTCTACAAAATCGGTAAAATTGCCAAGTTTCATCCAGGTTTAAATGTTAAAAAGAATCCTTTATTGCTACACACCTACAAGAATGGCCAAACTCTAAAACACTGACATTTGCAAGTACTTGTAATGAAAATACTATGAAATAATGTATAAAATTAAAAGTCTATTCTGCTGTACCCTGTTATAAGCCTGATAACTTTTTAATATCACACAGACTTATTGTCAAAAGTAAGACTCTAAATTGTGTCATAAATTAGGAATCTCAAAACCTGAGAAAACTTTGCATCTGGTTGGGGAGATATAAAATGGTACTACATGAAAAATGAAATTTAATATTAATATTTTAATAATATTAAGGCAAATATGTAGAATAGAGAAAGAGAAAAAGAAGGTAAAGGGGTTAGCCAGAGCAGGACTATTACATCTCCCAAATCTCTGCCAGGGATCCTCACCTCAAATAGGTGTCTTTTAAGTTTCTGAGTTAATTTTTTCCTTGTAAATAAATAAACTTATTTGTTTGTTTTTTTTCCTAGTTGGGGAATGGCAGTCAATGTGTATTCTACCTCGATAACCCAAGAGACTATGAGCAGACATGACATCATCGCATGGGTTAATGACATAGTATCTTTAAACTACACAAAAGTGGAGCAGCTTTGTTCAGGTAAGAGATTATCTTTTAAGTGTTTGCCTAGATGTTTACTGTCTGTCATGTGGAATGGGATTTTTATGAAACACAGATGATATATTTTGAATAGAAAAAAATATATATCCCTATTAATACATAATTAAAGAGGAAAAACTCAGGTATAACTAAAGAACATGTCTAGGGGGGTGTTTACACGCCTCCAAGAGCATACAGCCATCCCGATGCACGTTCTGAACGGTCTCTTGGTCTCTTGCTGGAACTTTGAAATGCCTTCTTACTGTCTCCTAGCCTCTTTTCTGTCATTTTCTGCCACCACACTTATCTCCTGAAAACACAGACTGGATCTTGCAACACCCTCCTTAAAAACCTCAGGTTCCCATGGTCCTTCCTGCAGAGAAACTTCCGACTCCCTTCAGGGGACTGATGAGGTCCCTCCTGTTCTGCCTGCCACCCATCTTCTCACTTCCGTCCTTCACATCTCTCTCCCGTATGCCTCAGCTCCACAAAATACTCTTTGTTCCCTAAAGACTCTTTCCCTTTTGCATCCCCTAGCTTTTTTCTTGCTTCCTTTGCTAAGAAGTTTTTCCCTTTCTTTCTGTTTGTGGGAAAATCCTGTTCACACTTTAAAATCCGGCTCACCTGCCACCCCTGCTGTGAAACATTCCCCAGCCTCTAGGGCTCTGTGGTGTTCCTTAAACACTGTGCCCACCCCTCAGAATAGCACTTGCCACACTGTGTTACAGTGTCTCACTCTTACTGCCCCCGAAGGTGCCGAGAGTCCTTGAGTACAGGACTTCATTTTATCCCTCACTGAATGCCTGTGCTTGCCCAGACCTGGGATAAAGTAGGTCTGCAAGGAATGCGTATTGAGTTAAACTTGTTTAAAAAGTAAAAAGATTTGACTTCGATGATAAAGTAAGAACATCTGCTGGTAAAGTAATTCATTCTTTGATTGGAGTATTTATCAAATAAATAAATAGTTCTCCTTTGGAAACAGGCATTATTTTCTTCTTGTAAACTAATAGATAAGAGATTTCCCTTTCGCCTCTGACTCTAACATGAAAATGGTTTTAGAAAATAGAAAACATTACTGAAATGTACTCGTGTGAAATTCCCATGAGCCAGAATAGATATGAAGGAGTTATCAGTTTTAGCTGATGCAGTGGTATTGGACATTCTGCTGTCTTTCCCAGTAGGTCATGTGTGCAAAAAAAGATTTCATGCAGTGCATTCAGAATTTGGAAAGCCACCTGTAGGCACTCTGAGATCATGTCTGATTTCAGCACTGGCGGGTACCAGTTTAGGTATTCTCCCTTCGCCAGGTCTAGATTTGATCAGAACACGCTGGAAGACTAACTTTTAATGCTATTGACATCTCTTCCACCATGATCAATTTTCCCATAAGGAAGACAGTGAGGTTGGCTAGAACCTAGGCATTGCCTCACCTACCTTTCTGTGCCTACACCTCAAACAAGAAGTTCTGTGATTTACGAGGTCGATAGTGGGTGCTAACTAACCAGTTCTTTGCTGTTCAATACAAGCTAGAAAAAAACTGACTTAGACTACAGTGATGATGTACCAGGTATATATATTGCTGGTTACTGAAAGGGCTCTAAAAGTTACTTTCAGAAAAAGAATTCCCCCTATATCTTACTCAACTTCAGATCTCCACTCACTCAAATATTATTTTGCTGTTCTTGCTATGCATTCTGGAGCTCTCTAATATTTTATTTTTAATTTGCTGCAAAAAACCAAAAACAGAGTTTCTCTGTTATTAACAGTCCCTTTGCTAATAGCACATACCACTTTGCGTCACGGTTGTTGGTGAAATCATCCATTTCTCCTCAGGGCCTAACACAGTGTTCCCTCAGAAATGCTCATGTTGGGGATGAATAAACAGCATTTTGCAGCTGCTAAGCAGCAAAGAGAAAAATGTGTGTCTTACCCACAAAGTGGATGCATGTACATGTGGACAAGGGGAATGGGTTGCTTATCCAGCAGAAGTGACCCGGGAAGGAAGGGGATGAGGAAAAGGGAAGGGTCATAGAGAAAATTCCCAGTCGTGAGTCTTCGATGTTAAGGGAACCCATAAGAAGCTTCCTGTGCAATACACTTGGACAGTTTTTGGTAGGGGCAAATGCAATAAGAGCAAATTAGACTATTTTTAGATACATTAGTAGATGTTTATGAGCAATATACATAATCTTTGCAGAACTTTAAAATTCAACAAAATTTTAAGCAGCATTTATGAAGGATGCTTATACAGTTATCTTAAAGCATTGGTGTACATTTACAGCCATTCGTAGCTGCATTGCTACCAAGTGTGGCTTGATAAAAACCTGCAGAGGCAATTTTGATCACTATTAAACAGGTGAAATTTCCATTAGGATAGTTTGCTGGCTACCTAAGGTTATAAGGTTGATGGTTCAGAAGAAGAAAGCAGATTTAAAGATTTCTCTCAGCTCTGAAACATGTTTCTTGTTGGAAAAAAAAAAAATGTTAATCTCCATAGTAAAGAGATGGGTCTTTTATTTTAAGCAATAGTTTTCTCAGGATATAAACCATGGCCCATATGCAGATTATATCTCCTGGGGAGCTGCTGAAAAAGCAGGTGCTTGTGATCTTTGACCTTCTAAATCAGGACCTCTGGGTGCAAAGCCTGGAAATCTGCATTTAACAAACACTCCAAGTACTTTTGTGCAGCAGACTAGAGCTTGCAGTACATTTTTTGAGAAACCCCAAACCACTAAAAGTGAAGTTAAATTATCCAGAACCTATCCTAAACTTTCCTTATTTGTAATTTAATCTGTGACGTTTGTCCTCAGCATTGACATTTAGCAGGAGGAAGCTATCTTTCTATTTATTTATTTATGAATTTATTTATTTATGCCCTTCATTGTTCTAGAAGACATTTAAGGAAGCCAGAACAGTGTTATTAGGATAAGAACAAAACCAAATATTGTTGACCTAAGTGATTTATCGTCTTCATACTTATGAGTCATCAAATTTCTTGGGTAATATTCTTTTCTTCATTTAATTTCTTTCAGTTTACTGTGTGAGATTTTATTTTAGTGATGTGCTCTGGGAAAACATACACAAAATACCTTCACATATTTAAACTGACTATTTTTTCTTATTTAACAACCTTATTTCTTACTCTCTTCCTTAACAATTTATCCTCCAATCCTGGTGGTTCCCATTTTGCATTTATTTTCCAGTTACATTACGTCCTATTTCTTTTATTTTTTTTTTAATTTCTAACCAAAAGATCTCCCTCCAGCTCAATATTAAAACTAACATCACCTTTTCTTTAGCTCACAAAGGGCTGAAATACTACCTCACATTGGTGTTGCATTTGCTTCAGAATTTTCTGCTTTTATATAATATCTCATTTATTTCCATGTAAGCATTTTTAAAAGCTCTTTAAAGGAAAGATGGTATGAGAAGGTAGAACACTTGGAAATACATTGTAGTACGTTGGAATATAATAAAAAAGTGACTCACTTATGTCTCCTGTTATTTTATCCCAGGAATGTAACCTTATGAAAATTTTCTTTGAACATTAAATCTGGATCATGTAATTATATGCATCTTTGATTTGCATTTATTTCTTGTGAAAAGCAACCTTTAAATGTCAAGTTAAAAGTGGGCTATATAAATGGAGAGCAGACCATTGATGACTATGAATACTACCTGTAAGAGCAAGACAGTATGATACTGCTCACCTAAATCTGTTTTGAAAAATTCACCTAGTGGTGAATTTTACATGGTGGAATGTGGGTGAGGGGGTGCATTAAACCACATGTAACATCAGATTAGTTTAACTTAGAAATAGTTTATGTTTTTTTGTTCAATTGCTTTATAAAATTTATAGGACTTTTAGGAGGGTAGGGGATGTATTATTGCTTTTGCTTTAGTACCAGCCCAAACCAATTCACTAGATGTTTCATAAGGTAGTGACAAGAATCAATGGGCAGCGTGGTGCAAAAATCTCTAAAAAACAGCTTTGGCAGCTTTAAACTCCTTAGTGGAGATGATAAAGAGAAAATAGATTATATGGAGAGGAAGAAGGAAGAAAAATGGGGAGGGAGGGTGATGGAGTGGAAGAAAGTGCATCTTTTCCTTTTCCTCTTCCTCCCCTCTCCCCCCTGCCCTGACATGTCAAGCCTCCTTTGACATTTCTTTGTGACATCCCTTTTTCTGTGTCCAGATCTTCTCCCCTAGGCTGGGGCTAAGCAGCAAAGCCAGTGGGGTCCAGTGCTGGGTCATTGTCAGCGCCTGGCCCACTGAGTGCCTGTCTGTGACCCTCCTAACTGTCACAAGGCTACTGCAGCCTGCCCAGGTCTCTCTGTGCGCCTTCCCTCCCTCCTTCCCACTGGCTCCCCAGGACGGGCAAACACCTGACTTATGGCAGATGCTGAGATACAGTCCACATGGAGAGGGGGCACTGCCTGGACTCTGGCTTTAGGATGTCCACTCTGCTGCTTAAGAGCTCAGTTATTTTCCTGAGCACTTTAGCATCTTAATAAAATGCGATTTGAATTAAGCCATTTTCAGATGGAAAATTTAGGTATTTTCTTGTCTGGCTTAAAAAAAAAAAAAGATAGAAAACGATCAGGATTTGATTCAGTTTCAATTTGTGCTTCTCCAAATTGGTTCAAGCTTTGTCTTGGATCAAGTTTCTGGTATTTTGTTCTTCCAGGAAAGCTTCTGAATTTGGCTGATGATATTGTAGTCACATTTACAATTCTGGGTACGTGATGGCTCTGTGGAAGGGGCTGGGATGTACAGTACACTCTGGGATTCGTATAGGTGTGGCCGTCTGTGGTACAGGTGCTCTGGGCTTGGCCCTGACGGCAGTTGTCCCTGACTGAGCCCAGAAGAGTATTCTTTGTGACCATTTTTGGCTGCAGATCTGTGCCTGTTAAATAGGTTGATCCCAGCCTGGTGTAGCGTCCCCTGTGCCTCCTCCCGTCCACAGAGACCTCTGTCAGGACAGGTTAGTGATGAAATCAGCTCAGAGTCTAAATTTAGTAGGGCTTCTCTTACTGGCTCTCCGGTATTGAAACCAAGTAAGGATATTCTGTCAGTGTCTGTAAGCCCAAGAGTTTACTTAGCATTATAAAACCATGGAGTGTGATTTTCTGTGCAAAAGTTACATCATCTCAGATTCTGTTGTTATTGTTAGAGTGGTAACTAATGTAATGGAATAGCATTCCTACTTGCGATGTATTGTGTAGAGAGTTTTTGGTTTTTGATTTTTCACTGACAGTTTTTCTCTCTAATTATTTGACTTAAGCTAATTTTAAAACCAGCCTGCTTGATCCCAGCATACCAACTCACTGGAGAAGAAGGGGGCAAAAAGGCAGTTGAGTAATGGTGGGGAGGGGTCCGGCCTCGGGTACAGTTGCAGCAATGGGTAAAACACCCACGTGTCTCCGTTAATGCACTGGTTGAAAGGGAGTTTATTTTTTGAGCAGACTGGCAAATCCAGTAGAACTTTTTTCCCTTCCAAATTTGTTTATTTACATATATCCTGACACTTTGCTACTGAAGATAAACATAAATTGGTGTTTTTATTTCTGTTGGGGTTGTTTGTGTGCTGCCTTTGCAATGTTAAATAGCATAGTGGGAGAAAGTGTATATGCATTCACCTTCATGCACCAAACTGCCCCTCCAAATACTTTTTTTTATGCATCTGGGTGGTGTGTTTTGGAAAGGGATCAGCCACGTCTTCACTTATCTCATTACTGCATTCAGTTGTGCCAATCAGTTTGGTTTTATTTAACAAACATGTTTTGAGCCCTTCTTTGGGCTAGTCTCTGGGGACACCAATACAACAGGGTACTGTTCTACATGATATTACAGACCACACTGTGGTAAGTGCTGTTTCAGAAGGGCTTTGCGATGCCCAGAGGAGGAAGTAAATCAAGAGAGGTAGGAACATAGGGAGTTAGTGGAGAAAGACGTTCATTCCCATTCTTTCGGGATGCCTGGGTGCTCCTGGATGGTTTAGAATGGTCACAGTTTGGGGAACACCTCAGAAATGCTCTCCTCCCTTCCGAGCCAGGCGGGGTGACTAGTATGTAGGATACTGTGTGGGGCACTTAGTTTCACCTACCCTGACAGACTTTCCAAGCTACGGTGGCCTTTGTCTTACAATGTGGGGACTCTGGTCAGTGAAAGCCATGTGCTTTACAACGTATAGCCCCTGAGTACATAAGGCATGTTCTCTTTGCTAGGAGAAATATGAAGGATTTTCCTGATGATCTCATCATATGAGTATGTGAAAATTGTTTTTGCTTGTTTGAAGCAACTATGCATACATGTGGCATATTCTCAGGAAACCATAGAATTGCTAACTTCTTTGGAACGAATGCAACAGATATTTTTAAATTCTGTAAAGCCAAACCTCAGTGATAGCCGTTCAGGACTCTAACTGGATAGGTGTCATGTGATTTGTGTTAGCATTTTTCGCAGGAACAGACCTACACATACATCCCTGTACATCCTGTTCTTACCCATTTCTACTGGAATCTCACCTGGGAAGTGATAAACACCATAAACGAGGGCAAATTTAAAAATGGGCTAGGGAAAATTGATCACTTGGAATGTCATTATTTTATTGAAGGCTGGCAGTATATACTTAACATAAAGTCAGGGAACATGTAATCATAGTGAACCTAATGCAGTGCCATAGGAGAATAAAGCAAATTGGTAACATATTACAAATAGGATTAGTGGTTGCCTTTGAGAATTCACAATAAGATCACACACACAAGACAATAATTTTGGAATTTGTACAAAACAATAGCCTCAGTTAAATCCTCCACTTTCATCTCATTTTCCCCCTCCCCATATATGGGAAAATTCCCAGATGTCATAGATGGGTGCAGTTTTCAAAGTTCTTGTTGGGTATATCAATAATTCACAAACTTTGCTATATCTACTCTACCTACTGTAGTAAGACCCTGTTGAGTTTTACCTGCCCAGAAACCACAAATGGGTCAGTGGTTGTGATCTAGAGATGAGAATTGTACCAAGACCTCATCAAAAGAAGTCTAAGGTGGATGCAATTGATGAGGGTGATACTGATAATAGTACTATCAAGTCTCCAAAGCCCTGGTGTTGACTTTAGTGCCTGGAGCCCTAACTATATGGCCCCAGGGTTCTTGGTAAAGGGTGTGGGAAACCGTGTGGGAGTCCAAGGACAAGGTGGGTTTTAAGACTCATTTATAGTTCATAATTCTAATTACAGAAACTTTTAGAGCCCCCTTCTCTCCTCATTGTGTCTCTGTTTTGTGATAACATGCTTACTTTTAAAACACATGATGATATGCTTGTTTTGAAATCATTCACCAAGATCAATAAAAACCAGTATCTTAATAGGAAAAAAAAAGTATATGTTCCAACATACTTAAAGTTATTTTGATTTTTCTAAAGATGTCAGTTATTTTGCACAATGGATACATTTTGTATAAAACAGTATTCTGTATTTATATTGCTGTTTTTTCTTTCCCTCTTCTCCCTGTCAGCTTAAATCATCTAAAGACTTAAACAGGAAGAGTGTAAATTTGGGAGAAAATAGTCATTTCCTTTTATAAATGAGTTTATGATTGCTTAAGCACCTCATATGTTTATCTGAAGAAAGACTTAAGAACTGGAGAAAGCCTCACATGTTTTTCAGCAGATATACTAGAGGATCTTAGGAATGTGTTCATACCCTTTCTTTGCTGGTAGGAAGCCAAGGACTTCATTTTGTTCTTTGGTTCTTTGTCCCTTGAATATAAAACATGCATTTTAGAGATTCATATTTCATATCTGAAACAGTCCAATTCAAGCCCATTCATTTTTATAGCTCTGATTATTTTAACCAGGCACATAATACATAGTTTTATACTTTATAGGTATAGTGATGTCATAATGCCTCAGCTTTTATATCTCTCTCTTGACCATTTTCATTGTGCTTTTTGTTTGTATTATTTAATTCACATAACAATCCTGTGAGGAAGAAGAATAGGAAATTTTTATTCCTGTTTTATATATGAGGGTAATAGCTCTGAGAAGCCATGTTCACAGCTGAAACTAGCGTTGGGGTCTCTCCTTGGATCATAGCCTCATGCTCTCATTGCTGTGTGTGGCACCTCTGCGTGCGGTGAGGGGTTCACTGTGTGCACATGTTGGTTTGTTTCTGATTCTTCCAAATCCATTTATCAGAAGTTCATTAAACATCTCCTCTAAGAACAGGGAATAGAAAAGAAGTCCCTATCACCACCCTTTACATTCTAATTGAAGAAATAATGAAACATATCTGGCAATTCTACTAATGACAGAGATAAGTTCCAATGGTATGATCATCATCAAGAACTTTCTTCCAAATGTAGAAAGACACAAGCATTTGCTCCCATTCTTACAAAATTTTTCCTTGCCCTACCTCCTAGGAGTGGGGTGGGGAACAATCCTCCCTTTCTCTCTGCCTTGCTGCCTCTAGATCTAACCTCTCTTGCCCTCCAAGCAAGATGAGATGGCTCTGAAATTTCGTCACCTGCCTTGGAAGAACTTCGCAGCTCTCTCCCAGTGATTCCTCACCAGTGAAACAACAGCTAAGATAATGCCTCCTTAGAGGTCCACACATGCACGTCCGTGTATGATCCGCCATTGAAATCCCAGGAATATGGCCTTTTTCTCATGTCAGACTCAGGCTAGCTTTTTATCAAGCTTGTCCCTGAGAGGCCTTTACATCCTCACTTCCTCCTTTCTATGCCATTGAGGAGAATAGGACATCTTCTAGAATAAGTTTGTTACAGACTTGGTCCCCCAAAGGATTTATTCGTCAAAGTATCACTGTTTTCTGTGTATTTAATTCTGTTCAACAAACCTGTATTGCAGTAGCCATGCTAAGAGGCTCCGTCACTACTTTTTCTACCCCTTCTTTAATAAGAGAAGTTGATGTTTTCTGAGTCTTATATAAAGGGACACGTGAATGCAACATTTCAGGGTAGTCACCATTTCTCATTCAGTTCTATCCCCTCATTCCCATGTCTGTTTCCCAGCTCCAGCCAGGTTGCATTTCCTAACCTTTTCCACATAGAAATTCCAGACCTGCCAATGGTTATGGTAGCAGACATTGTGCTAGCACAGTAGAAAGACGAATTGGACACCACCCCCAACCTTAAAGAGCTACTCACCAATCAACCAGGAGAGAGAGAGCTAATTAAAATGCAAGTCAAACCACTGTTGGGCTTCCCATATACTTCTGCACTGAGAATAGAAAAGTTTCATAAAGGACGTGATATTTGGACCAAGCTTTCGAAATTTCTATTTAAGTGTAAAAGATGACAAAAGGACATTGTAGGCGGAAAAGGTTTGATCAAGGCAGAGAGAAAGTATGGTGTTTTATGCATGTACATGCATGTGTAGGATTTCTGGAACATATGTTAGAATTCAAGGCAGCAAAAGAGGGACAGTATGCTTCAAGTAATAAGTGCTGCATTCAAAGAAAGGAAAGATTATTTCCGTCTAGAAAAGCTTTTTGTCTTACCCTTGTTTTGGGTCTTTGGCCAAACAGCCATACAAATTTTGTGGATGGTCAGTAAATATTTATGAAGTTGAATTGAATCGAAATGCTATTCAAACTAGGTCTTTATGGGTAGGATTCAGGCAGCAAAGAGGAAGATGGTGATTTTGAGTAAAGATACCATTTAGACACTGGTTTGATATTCTATACATTGTTTTATTTATTCCTCCATTAAGTAGCTTGAATACCTATGTGTCAGATGGTGAAGTAGGATCTGAGGATATAGCAGTACACAAAAAACAGCACAGATCATACCCAGTTAGGACCTATTCCTTTACTGCCATGTTCTCTTTGACATATTTCTATTCAGAGCATGCAAGTTCCTTTTTCTCATCTTACCTGACTACAAAACAAAGGTAGAACAAGGTCCCTGGACAGAAGTAGACATCCAGCCTGTCTTACCATCAGACAATGCAGAAGACTAATGGGCAGCATGTGCATGGGAACATCTGAAATAATAGCACACCATCTGGTTTCTGCACAATTAAAATGATCAAGCCAAACATCTCCGAATTCTGATACTCTTTAAAAAAAGAAACTATTTCTAACCAATTTTTTTTTCTGAATTGTGTCTTTAAGTTTATAGTTTACTAGACATGTAGACTCTATTGAAAAAAAAAAGGAGTGTCAGAAATCACTGTCAAATGTTTGGGCATGTTGGAATTGCTTACCTGGAAACAGAATAATGGCATTGCTTGGCAACTCTTAAAGTCTCCATCCCTCTTCAGATTGGGTTTTTTCCACCCTGAAACCATTATGTAATTGTGACACATAGCAAGTTACCTCTCTTTATTTGTCCCCTCCCTTCCAAGGATGTGTTCTTACCCAAGTGTTAACACTCATAATCATTTTATGACCAAAGTATTTGACAATAAGAAGCATATAAATGTGAAATGAATGCCAGCACCGTTTCCTGCAGTTTCTCCTCATATTCTGCCTGAGGAGGATCATTCTCCACTTTCGTTTCTTCTAGATTACATTTGTACAACGGCTCGTGGAAGGACTGTAGACAACTATAAAAGGAGCCAAATTTTAATGAAAACATGTACATCAGCTTTAAAATTACACATAATTGTGTTCAAATCCACAATTTAAAAAACCTGCAGAAGTCCTTTCCTGCTTCTTTATTCTTTTTTTTATTTTTATGATTCCATTCTTTTATTTCTACTGTGGTCGTGTGATTGAATCCATGAAGTAAATACTGTACATTCTTCATACTAATTTGGGTTCCTTTTAACACTAGATTGTGCTTAGAAAACAAAGTATATTCTGGACTTAACCTGGGAAATATAAAGAAAGCAACTCATTGTAGAACAATATTCTGTTAGGTATCACGGTCTGCATGAATGTTACATGGTAGCTACATGCAAGTCCCTCTTTAAGTGCTGGGGGCTTCCTTTGGTGCCACGCCTGGTTCTCTGGGCTTTCTCTGGGCACAAGTCCTCTTCCTAGGGAGCTGCAGGGGAAGGAGTGCCCTCCTCTGGCAAGTGGCAGTAGCGGATATTATTGGTATGGGTGAGAGCTGGTGGACTGGGTTCAGAGGGAGTGTATGAATAAGAAGCCCTCACCTACAAGTCTTGCGGGGAGGGTCAAATGGCTTTGATCTGGGGAAGAACCCTGAACTCCCAGTTCTTAGTCCCAGGGATCACGACTTCAGCCACAAAAAGAGTAACCTGAGAAAGGGGTGCATTGTGTCGAAATGGACTGGAGGTTTTTGCTGGTCCATTCATACCACTGTACCTTACGCTATATCCTAAAAGCCTCTCCATCGGCTACCATACCTGGGGTTCATGTATTAATAGTAGCCTGGCATATGTTATATAACTGTTGATGGAATGATGTGGGCAATGATTCAGTAGAAATTTCCCCCCAAAACTGGGAAAAGTGATCAGCTTTAGGTTTCTTACCCTTAATTTAATTTGCCCTAATATATATGTTCTGAAAATTGGAACTTAAAAATGACATATTTTAGATACTCTAAAGACACTCGGGCCTGGAAATCAGCATTGGGTTGCCTGCCAAATTGAACTAAGCATCTTTTTTTCCTGACATTTAAAGCCTTGAGTGATCTGGCGACAGCCCACCTTTCCAGCATTTACCCCCACAACTCCCTATTCCCATAACCTGCATTTGCCCAGACACAACTTTCACTTATGCCTTGCTCCCCTATCTTTGCCTGGAATGCCTCCTTTAAGGTCATCTCAGATGCCACCTTCCCCCATTTTTCCTGATCAACAAGAGATAAGTTCTCTCTCTTTTTAATTTTCAGAGCTTTACAAAGCCTTATAGTTTGGTAATGAACTCATAAGGTCATTGAGTATTTGTTTTAAGCTTTTGGCAGTAGGAGTTAAACTCTCTGCGGACTGAAAATGATTATGTAAGTTGGACTTGACTTTATCTGTTTAATGATACTGATTATGCTTTCTTGAGTTTTTATTGGGCCAGAACTAACTTCTTTTAGTATCTTTGTATCTATGCCATCTAGTTTAGCACTTAAAATTGTTTCATATTTTTGCTGTTTTTTCATCTGTATTTCTCTGGTCTCAGGACTAAGTTACTTGGTTCTGTAAGACTAAGATCATATTCCTCAATAAGTATTTGTTGATTTATTGGTTTTTCATCAATTAATAAGCAAAGTGGCCACTCTCTGTCAGTACAGATGGGCATTTCTTTAGAGGTGACCTAGCACCACAAAAATTAGATAGTATCTCGTCTTCTAAGATTCTTACCTGCTACTCAGGCTTTTCTTAATTTAAATCTTTCCTTTTTATGCAGTCGGATACTTCAGTATTTTTTTTAAAAACCCTCTCTGTCCATTGAAGTAGGGAGGTGACACAGATGACTGTGTGAGAATACATGAGTGGACATGTAGACAGGCTGTGCTCCTGATGTTACAGCTTTATGAAACTTTCTATTTTCGTGACCCTAATGAGAAAACTGACCCCTTTAGAATGGGTTTCATATGTACCTTTCTATCTTGTTTTTCATTTGTAATAAAGGCTTTTTATGTCTCCTTTCCTCCTCTATCTGGAATGCCAAATTCTAACTTTAGCTCTATTCTCAGACTCCAGCCTCTGGGACATCTCGCTGCCAGTCTCAGTATCAGACTCCCTGGAAGCCAGTGACAGTTTGTGCTACACACCGTTCCTGCTTCCAAGTGCCTCTCCCACTGCCTTCGTTCTTGACTCCCGTGTAGAAGCCGAATCTTATTGTATGAAGCAGGATATGTCAGATTTGATGAGCACATTGCCCTAAAGAAAATCACTGGTATTAGAAACTAGACGTGACACTGAGCGCTTAGCACTGGATCATTAATTAGCAGATAAAAAAAATATCTTTGAAACCAATAAGATAATTCCTACCTGCCATTTTTTAAAAACTCTTTCAATTGTCTCAATCCTTTTTTGTATCATTAGGCAGATTTGAAGTTTTGCGTTTTTTTCTTAGAGCGTTAAAACTCAAATTTAAACCCTGACAAGTTACAGGGTAATTATGATTTGGTTGAATAAAACAAGTGTAAGTAGTCTAGTTAAACTTCAGTGTTCTTTGCAATGTTTTCAATGCAGAGTTGTAATAGTTAATGTCTATGAAAGTTATTCTTGCAAATACCACTCTTAAAATATCGGCTCCCTTGTGTGTATTGTATATTTCAATCTGTTGTAATCTCTATTTCTCTGAAATCTACTTTTTCATAAAAATATTGATACCTAAATCTTAATCAAGAGCTATTTGGTATGTAGGGTTTTTTTTACTACATTGAAATTTCCATTTTTAAGATAGAAGAAAATATTCTTCATTCTCCCATGATATTTTCATGAAGAAGCACTTTCAAATCAACTCAGTACAGTGATTTTAATATCTCATCAGTTTTCTCTACAGTAAGTCTAACTTTTAATATTCTGCAGATTTCTCAATAAAAGTCTGATTTAAAGGGAACATTACTTTTTAAAAAGTTTCTTTGTTAAAGTCAGGTTGTGAACAGAGGATGCTGATACCTTTAACTGCAATTTCCTGCAGCCTTATAAGATTCTTCAAAAAGCTTTATGTCATATGAATTAGTAAAAAAACTGAGGGCATTTATCAGATGAAAGACCAGTCACGTGGTTTGACAAGCCCTTTTAATTTATCTGCTGATATTCTTAAAAATCCATCTGCCTGAATAATGATTGCTAGCTTATTTCTTTTCCTATAAAAGAAAAGAGATGAAAATGTCCTTTGACAGCTTACTCTGTGTGTGGAAGGGTAAGGATGGGGTGCTTTTCAGCACTCTCTGCAATTCACATAAGCCTTCTCTGTCTGTATCTGCGGGAGCTGAAATCTTCCTGCTGGCTGTTACTCCTTTTCCTCTGCATGGGATCAGTTTGAAAGCTACTTGTCTTTGAGACTTGCTTGCAATCAGAATAAAAAGTTTCTGACAACGCCGAGCAGTGGGAAGAAGCAGGAAGCTCAGCTGAAGACCGTGGGAATTCAAAGGAGTAATCTCAGTGGAAACCAGATTTCTGAACTCTTGATTTTTATTTTTATATTTGTAACCCAGGGCAGGTAAGGTAAACGGTTCCCTAAGTTCCCTTTAAGAGAGCTAAATAACACTGTGCTAACTGAAGCTGTCAAGCTGGTCGTCATGCCAGGAATGTGAAAGATGCCCATAAAAACAACATAGAGCTACTACTAATTTAATCATATTTTGTTGGGTTAGAACAATGCTTTTGAACTTTAGGATTTTAAATTCCTTAAAAATGTTAATCTTTCAAAGCATTTCACCATTGCCATTTAAACTCTTTAAACCTTGTATTTGTGTAGGTAGAGAAGTTTCTGCTAACAGGTTGGAAATAGATAACCCTGTATTTTGCAGCTTCACTTTCCTCTTTAGTAAGCCCTAATTTCCCAAAGAGGAATACTTCCTTCAACACGAGGTTTGGACTTTGAAAAAGTTGAGATTCTGCAGGAATATCAGTCAGTTCAAGAAATGGTAAGGCTGAATGCGAAAATAAAGCTGGAATGATTTGTGGTTATTGAGTAAAAACATTCTAATATGAAAGGTATTTTTAATTGTTAATATTCAACTATTGAAGATAACAGAAAATGTGGTTATATTACCGCATATATAAATGTCATGAAGTCAAAGACAAGTTCATGGAAGATAGGGTCAGCAGAACCGTAATCCAGAAAAGGAGTGTGTGCCCCAAGGGGTATCCCACCAGATGCAGCCACGTACTAGCCTCTCCTCTCGTGTTAACTACGACAAAAGACGTGGTGTCTAGAAGAGAGAGCACTAGCAAATGCCTTAGTCATATGAGAATGAACATCATTGTCTCCTAATTCGCGGAAGTATTGAGTGTCCCTTAAAAGAGAAGTTGGTGGCTGACTTAGAATTAGAAAATCATCTAATTTTAGAGCTTAGACATCTATCCAACCCTGACGTTTTGCAGATAAGAATACTGTTGGCTTGGAAGAGTGTGATGACATGTTATAGTTCATTCAAGATACGAAGGCTTAGATCCAAGGGCCAGCACTCCAGTTCTCTGTGGTTCCCTGCCGCTTTCCCCATGTCCGTTGATATTAGCTTGAGAGAATAGGCTTTTTTACAAATCATTTACCTGTAATGAAGAGTATGATTGCATAGATGTGTCTAGTAAATTGAGGTTGTCATGCTTTTCTTCTAACCCTTCATCAATACCAAATAAGTTTATAGAAAGTGGAAAGTTATAACTAAATCCCTCAATGATATAGGCCTCTTTGTATAATAGTTCCTTGTCCTATGAGAAAATCAGATGGGCAATTTGAGTAGCTGTTCAATTGACAGTGCCAAGCAGAACCCAATATGGCTTGATGTTTTTTCCACAGATTGTGTTGCATTTCTGGAAAAGTGCTGTGAGATTTTTTTGACAGCAATAAGAGATATATATAGAAAGAGACAGAAGAAAATAAAATATATATGAGAGAGCAATAAGATTATATTTTAATAGGGAGAGAAGAAATGCTTATTTTTATATATACATGTATATGTAAAATGAAATCCTTTTGAGTATATATACCAAAATATAAAATTAATGTACATTGGGGTACATTAATGATTTGTCTTTCCAGCCCAGGATTCTGTTAATACTATGAATAGGAAAGGTATAACTGAGACTCCTAATATCAGTACAAAAGGTTTATATGTTCTCTTTCAGTTTCCCTTATAATCTATTATAGAATTATAATCTAGAAAAATGTCCAAACTTTCTTTTTATAATAATTTTTTTTAAATTTCAAAATATTACAGGGGTACAAATGTTTTTGTTACATGGTTTGAGTCAGGGCTATATGTGTGCCCATTACCTGAATAGTGTTCATTGTACCCGTTAGGTGAGTTTTTGCCCCTCACTGCTTCCCCCTTCCCTTCTTGACTTCCAATGATTTTACTCCCTTCTGTGCACTTGTGTGCTCATTCATTAGTTCCAATTTATTAAAGAGTACATGTGGTATTTGTTTTTCATTCTTGAGATACTTAGGATAATGGTTTCCAATTCTTTGGAATTGCTGCAAAAGGAATTAATTCATCCTTTTTTATGACTGAGTAGTACTCCATGATATACATATATCACATTTTGTTAATCCACTCATGAATTGATGGGCACTTGGGTTGATTCCAGATCTTTGCAATTGTGAATCGTGCTATGATAAATATTTGAGTGCAGATGTCTTTTTGATAAAATGACTTCTTTTCCATTGGGTGGATACCCAGTAGTGGGATTACTGGATTGAATGATAGGTCTACTTTTAGTTCTTTGAGAAATCTCCAAACTGTCTTTTAATCTTTGAATTTTCACTTATAATTTTCTGGAAGCAACATACAGAAGAAATTTTTTTAAAAAATTAAAGTTCAGATTAGAGTTTAAATTCCGTTCTGCTATTTATTAGCTGGATGACTTTCTGAGCCTTGTTCCCAAATCTGTAAAATAGGGTAATGATAATAAAAATACTTACCTCATAAGGATACTGCGGGGTTCAGAATGTTGAAAATAGATATGAGAGCTTTAACAGATTTTACACAAATGTGAATGTTTTCATTTCTTACATAATATATTCCATAAATATATTATTGTTAAGTAATGTTTCCTTTTATCTGAAAGTTTTTTTTTTAAATTCTATTTATTCTGTTGTTACTCTACTGTTGAAGTCCTGGGATCTGGGTGAAAATGAGATTATTTGTCTTATCATGCTCATGATTTCATAGACTTAAATAATATACTCTCAAATCTTTTGGCCTTGTTCATACAATCTCCCAACTGTTCATTTTTTATTCCTATCCCCAAACTTGTCAGTCTTATGATGTCACTCTTGATGTACCACAACTGAAACCATTTTTAGGGCTGTAGATGCGGACACTGCAGAAAGAATTGTTTCCTTTTTTCTACTTATTTCCAGATCAATCTTGTTGACCTTCATAACTGCAGTAGCATCTTGAGCTTATAGGCTCAGCGTATATCCCATCATAATTAATTTCTTGGTAAACACAGTATCCTACACTTTGGATTGCTTTTACCTAGTTGTGTTATGTCGTATTTAGCCTTTTGAAGCTTATCTTTCACTTTCCTGCAGATTTGGTCTTCAGAGCAATTCTTAGTTTATTTAGGTGTTTTTTTAAAAAAAGGTGTTTATACCCCATTGATTCCCCAAAGAATTAATAGCAACTCTTCTTATAGTCCCTCTTATTTGGGAATTTGGGAACATTAGAATTTTACTATTTACCAGCCTTTGCTGTGTGTGCTTCAGCTGCTACCACCTACAGACCTTCATTCATTAACCAGATATTTATTGCAACTCAACTTACATCAGGTACTATATTAAATGCTTAAATACCAAGGGACCAAGACAAAGAAGGCACAGGCACTCTTGAAACTTACATTCCAATGAGGAAAGAGAAGCTACAAACCAATTGTCTTAGTCTGTTGTGTGCTGCTATAACAAAATACTTGAGACTGGGTAATTTGTAATGAATAGAAACATCTTGGCTCACTGTTCTGGAGGCTGGGAAGTCTAAGATCAAGGGACCAGCATCTGGCAAGTGCCTTCTTGCTGCATCATCCAATGACTGAAAGACAAGTGAAAACAAGAGTACAATGGCCAAACTTATTTTTTCATAATGAATCTACTTCCACAAGAGTGGCCTTAATCCATTCATGAGGGGCAGAGTCTAATCACCTCTTAATGGTCCTACCTCTCAGTACTGTCAAAATGGCAATTAAAGTTCAATATGAATTTTGGAGGGGACATTCAACCCATAGTGTCAACATATGAGTTAATAAAATACCAGACATAAAACAAATTGAAGTGATAAAGACTGACTGGAAGGCCACTTCAGATGGCATGATTATGGAATATTTCTCTGAAGAGGTGACATCTAAGCCTTGATGTGAATGGCAAAGGTTGCAGTGTGAAGTTCCAGATGAAACTGTGTATAACGGTCCTAATGCAGGAGCTAACCTGAAGTTTTCTAAGAACAAGAAAGCCAATGTAAAAGGAGTTTCCTAAAGGGAAGTTGGGCAAAAGAGAGGTAAACAGAAGCCAGATCATGGGGCATGGTAGGCCAGGGAAGGAATTTAAATTTTGTAATAGTTTCATAGAAAACCACTGTGATATTCTTAGCAGGAGAGATACATGATATGAATAATGATAACCTTGGCATAATGTGATAAAAGTGGGATTCATGCAAAATGTAGGTCATATTATTGCAAGGGTAGTGAAATGACCTCCCCCAATAATATCTGTGTACTTACTGATGAAGACTATTTGATTTGTGGCTGGCTGAGACTTCTAGGACAGTGGCAACAATTACTGGATTTTCCAGTTTGTTGGCACCTATTTTGTCTGATTAATGATCTTAAGAAACCTCAGATACAAGAGAACACAGATAAATAATTCAACTAAATCAGGTGAACAATTCATTGTCTGAAAGAAAAATTCAACAGAGATGGGTATGATAAAACAAACAAACAGAAATCTTGGAGCTGAAGAATTCAATGAATGAAATAAAAGAAGTACAATTGAGAGTTTCAACAGCAGACTAGATCAAGCAGAAGAATTTCTGAACTTGAAATAGCCCAGTCAAGAGGCAGGGGGGAAAATGAAAAAGAGTGAAAAAAACCTGCAGAACTTGTGAGACACGATTATGCTAACAAATATCTGCATTTGCAGAGGGAGAAAAGATGGAAAAAAACAAAAAGCTTATTTAAAGATGTAATACCTGAAAACTTCCCAATTCTTGGGAGAGATGTGGACATTCAGGTCCATACAGCTTAAAAGATGCCAGATTCAATCCAAAAAGATCCATCCCAGGGCACATTATAATAAAACAGTCAAAAGTCAAAGACGGAATTCTAAAAACAGCAAGAGAAAAGCAGAAAGTCACAGTCACGATCTCCAGTAGACTGTCAACAGATTTCTTAGCAGAAACCTCATAAACCACAAGAGAATGGGACAATATATTCAAAGTACTGAAATCAAAACAAGACAAAACACTGCTAGCCTAGAATACTGGACCCAGCAAAGCAATCCTTCGGAAATGAAGGAGAGAAGTAAAGTCTTTCCCTCAAACAAAAGCAGAGGTAATTCGTCACCACTAGACTGGCTGTATATGAAATGCTTAAGGGAGTACTTTAACTGGAAATGAAAGGATGGTAATTACTATCATGAAAACTTATGAAAGTTATTATCAGCTTAAATAGTCCATTATAACTATAAGATTTTTTATGCTAGCCTCATAGTAACCATGAAGAAAAAAATTACAGCAGATACACAAATGAGAGAAAGAAAGGAATCAAAGCATATCACTATAGAAAATCACCAAACCATAAAGGTAGACAGTAAGAGAAGAAGAAAGAAACAAAGAGTTTACAAAACAATCAGAAAACAGTTAACAAAATGGCAAGCGTACATCCTTAGCTATTAATATGAATAATAACCTTGAATGCAAATGAATTAAATTCTCCAATTAAAGATACAGGTTGGTGGAATGGATTGAAAAAACAAAGCCTAATTGTGCTGCCTACAACAGACTCACTTCACCTGTAAAGACACATAAACTGAAAGTGAAGGCATGGGAAATGACATTCCATGCAAATGAAAACCGAAAGAGAACAGGAGTAATTATGCTTATATCAGGTAAAATAGACTTTAAGTTAAAAACTGTAAAGAGAGACACAGAGGATCATTATATGATGATAAAGGGATCAATTCAACAAGAGAATATAAGAATTGTAAAAATACATGCATCCAACACCAGAGCACCCAGATATACATACAAAGCAAATATTACTCTATCTAAAGGAAGAAATAGACTGCAATACAAAAATAGTAGGGAACTTCACATCAACTCAACACCCCACTTTCAGCAATGAACAGACCATCCAGACAGGAAATCAACAAAGAAACATCAGACTTAAAGTATACTCTAGACCAAATGGACTTAATAGACATTTATAGAACTTTATACCCAATAGCTACAGAATTAACAATGGCACATGGAATTTTCTCCAGGATAGATTGTATGTTCATAAAACAAGTCTAAATAAATTTTTAAAAATCTAAATCATATCAAGTATCTTTTCAGACTACAATGGAATAAGACTAGAAATAATAACAGAAGGAAGTTTGGAAACCATGGAAGTTAAGCAACATGCTCCTGAATGACCAATGGATTAATGAAGAAATTAAAAAGAAAATTTAAAAATTTCTTCAGACAAGTGAAAATGGAAATACAATACACCAAAACCTATGGAATACACCAAAAGCATCTATAAGAGGGAAATTTATAGCAATAAATGGCTACATTAAAAAAGTAGAAAGATCTTGAATAACCTGGCATTGAACCTCAAGGAATTAGAAAAACAAGAAGAAACTAAACCCAAAATAAGTAGAAGGTAAGAGATAAAGATCAGAGCAGAAATAAAATAGAAACTTAAAAAATTACAAAATGTAAAACAAAGAGTTGTTTTTTTAAAAAGACAAAATCAATAAACCTTTAGCTAGACTAAGGAAAAAGGAGGGATGACTCAAAATCCAAGATGGAAAAGGAGACGTTACAACTGATACCACAGAAATATAAAGACTCAGAAGAGACTATTATGAACAACTATACACCAACAAATTACAAAACTTAGAAGAAATGGATAAATTCCCAGACACATAGAGCCTACCGAAGTTGAATCATGAAGAAAGAGAAAACCTCAACAAGCCAATGATGAGTAATGAGATTGAATGAATAATGAAAAGTCTCTCATCAAAGTAAACCCCAGGACCTGATGGCTTCACTGCTGAATTCTACCAGACATTTAAAGAAGGACTAATACAAATTCTTTTCAAACTACTGCAAAGAATTGAAGAGGAGGGAATTCTTCCAAAATCATTCTACAAGGCCAACATTATTCTGACACCAAAACCAGACAAGGACACAACAAAAGTGAATACTACAGGCCAATCTGCCTGATGAACACAGATACAAAAATTCTCAACAAAATACTATAAACTGAATTCATGAAAGTTAGCACATTAAAAAGATCATTCACCATGATCAAATTGGATTCATCCCAGTGATACCAGGTTGATTCAACATACATGATAGTTCAAAGTCTCAAAAAATGTGATTAATTACATAAACAGAATCAAGGGGAAAAAACCACATGATCCTTTTAATAGATACAGAAAAACCATTTGATAAAATTCAACATCTCTTTATGATTAACAACTCTTAACAAATTAAGTATAGAAGGAACATATCTTAACACAACAAAGACCATCTATGACAAACTCATAATTAGCTTCATAGCAAATGAGGAAAAGTTGTAAACTTCTCTTCTAAGATTTGGAACAAGACAAGGTTGCTCACTTACACAACTCCTATTCAACAGAATACTGGAAGTTCTAGCTAAAGCAATTAGAAAAGAGAAAGAAATAAAGGGAATTCAAACTGGAAAGGAGGAAATCAAATTGGTCCTGTTTGCAAACCCTAATGACTCCACCAAAAAACTGTTAGAACTAATGAACAAATTCAGTAAAGTTGCAGGATAAAAAAATCAACATTAAAAAGCCAGTAGCGTATCTATATGCCAGTAGCAAACTATCTGAAAAAGAAATCCAGAAAGTAATTCCACTGACAATAGCTACAAAAAAACCAAGATACCTAGGAATAAATTTAACCAAAGAGGTGAAAGATCTCTGCAATAAAAACTATAAAATATTGATGAAAGGAATTGAAGAGGACACAAATAAATGGAAAGATATCCTGTGTGTATAGATTAGAAGAATCAATGTTGTGAAAAATATCCATACAGGTTGAGCATCCCTAATCTGAAAGTCTGAAATCCAAAGTACTCTAAAATCTGAAACCGTTTTAGCTCTGACCTAATGTCACAAGTGGAAAATTCCGCATCTGACAGGTCACAGTCAAAATGCGATCAAAACTTTGTTTTATGCACAGAATTATTAAAAATGTTGTATAAAATTACCTTACGTGTATAAGGTGTATATGAAACGTAAAGGAATTTTATGTTTAGATTTCAGTCTTATCCCCTAGATATCTCATTATGTATATGCAAATATTACAAAATCTGAAAAAATCTGAAAATGTGAAACACTGCTGGTCCCAAGCATTTGAGATAAGGGCTCCTCAACCTGTACTACCCAAAGTGATCTGTAGGTTCAGTGTAATCCCTAGCAAAATACCAATGACATTCTTTATGGAAATAGAAAAAATAATCTCAAAACTTGTATGAAACCACAAAAGACCCTGAAGAGCCAAACCAATTTTGAGCAAAAGAACAAAGCTGGAGGCATCACACTACCTGACTTCAAAATACACCACAAAGCTATAGTAACCAAAACAACATGGTACTGGTATGAAAACAGATACATAGACAAATGGGACAAAATAGAGAACATCGAAATAAATCTGCACACTTACAGCCAACTGATTTTCAACAAAGACATCAAGAACATTAAGGAAAGGACCCAGTCTCTTCAATAAATGGTGCTAGAAAAATTGGATATCCACATACAGAACAATAAAACTGGATCCCTGTCTCTCACTATATATAAAAATCAACTCAAAGTGGATTAAAGACTTAAATATAAGACCTGAAATGATAGAACTACTAGAAGAAAATGTAGGGGAAGTGCTTCATGACATTGATCTGGTCAAGAATTTTCTGGATAAGACCCTAAAAGCACAAACAACAAAAGCATAAATAGACAAATGGGTTTACATCAAACTGAAAAACTTCTGCACAGCAAAGGAAACAACAGAATGAAGAGATAACCTACAGAATGGGAGAAAATATCTGCAAACTATGCATCTAACAAAGGGTTACTATCCAAAATATATAAAGAACCCAAATAACTCAATGGCAAAAATAATAAATCTGATTTAAAAATGGGCAGAAGATTTGGTTAGATAAGAAATTTTTCAAAAAAAGACATACAAATGGCCACAGGTATATGAAAAAATGGTCAACATCACTAATCATCAAGGAAATGCAAATAAAAACTACAATAAGATATCACTTCACCCCAATTAAAATGGCTATTATCAAAAAGACAAAAAAGTAACAAATGTTGGCATGGATGTTGAGAAAGGAGAACTCTTATATGTTATTGGTGGGAATGTAAATTAGTATAGCCATTATGGAAAATTATATGGAGGTTTCTCAAAAAATCAAAAGTTGAACTATTATATTATCCATATAATCCCACTACTGGGTATATATCCAAAGAAAATGAAATCAGTATGTTCAAGAGATATCTGCACCCCCATGTTTATTGTAGCACTAGTCACAATAACCAAAATATGCAATCAACCTAAGTGTCTATCAGTGGATGAACAGATAAAGAAAATGTGGTATATATACACAATGGAATACTCTTCGGCCATAAAAAAGAATGAAATCCTGTCCTTTATTGCAACATGAATGAGCCTGGCAGACATTATGTTACGTGAAATAAGCCAGGCACAGAAAGACAAATACCACATGATGTCACTCATATGTGGAATCTAAAAAAGTTAATCTCCTAGTAGTAGAGTATAATAGTAGTTACCAGAGATTGGGCAGGGTAAGAGGGAGGACGGGAAGGGGAGTGACTGGTCAATGGGTCCAAAATTACAGTTGGATAGTCTTCTACTGTAAAGTGACTATGGTTAACAATATTCCATCATGTATTTCAAAATAGCTAGAGGGGAGGATTTTGAATGTTCTCACTACAAAGAAATAATAAATGTATGAGGTAATATGTTAAATACTCTGATTTGATCATTATACAAGGTATACATATATCAAAAAGTCACACTGTACCCCATAAATATGTATAATTATTAAGTATCAATTAAAAACAAAATAAGTAGCAAATAAGTGACTTACTTACTTCAAAAGCTATTTTCTATATGCCATGAATAGCAAATTCAACAATATAATGGAAAAAATAAATGAATGGTAAAATTCAGGAAATTTTTGAGAAAGAGAAGAAGAAAAATTATTCTACAGATAGTATTACATATTATAGAATTTCAAATAACTGTGTGGAACGTTCATGGAGACAGGCATTAAAAAAACAATTTGCCAGCCTGAGCAAGAGCGAGACCCCATCTCTACCAAAAATAGAAAGAAATTAATTGGACAGCTAAAAATATATATAGAAAAAAAAAAAATTAGCCGGGCATGGTGGCTCATGCCTGTAGTCCCAGCTACTTGGGAGGCTGAGACAGTAGGATTGCTTGAGCCCAGGAGTTTGAGGTTGCTGTGAGCTAGGCTGACGCCACGGCACTCACTCCAGGCAAGAGAGTGAGACTCTGTCTCAAAAAAAAAAAAAAAAAAAAAAAAAGTGAACGCAGTTAAAACCAATTAGAAGCTACTGCAGTAGCCAAGTGATGGTGGCCTGGTCTAAGATATTAGCAGTAAAAAGGGGGTAGGGATAGGCAATGGATGCACTGGAAAGATACTTAGAAGGTAGAATGGCCAGGCCTTAAAACTGCATTAGATTAGGTTACATTGATTAGACTGGATTGGACTGGATGAGGATAGGGGAAATACTCAGATAAAGCAAGGAGTTAAGACTGATCCCAAGGTTTCAAGCTAGACAAACTGGGTTGATTTCAATAATTGAATGGGAACAATGGAGGTACAGAAAGTCTTTCTGGTTTTGTTTGTTTACTTGCTTGCTTGTTTTTGGCAGTGGGTATGAATAATGAATTCTGTTTTGATCTTATTACGTTGCTGACACATAAGACACTCCCAGCACTAACACAATGGAAACTAAAAAGTGTCCACAAGGCATGCAGGTCATTGGTGACTTTGGTGAGTTGAGATCTGTTTCTCTGTAGCATAGTTATAACACAGACTGGAACAGGTTAAAGAAGGAGTAAGCCTGCTTTTTTTTCTTGAGAAAGAAATGGGTAAATGGAAACAGGAAGTTTAGACAACTCCTGGGGAGATAAAGGGCAATAGTTGGAAAGGAGGGTAGGGTCAGAGAAGAGTTTTGGTTTTTCATATGTGAGAAACTAAAAAATGTTTAAAAGCTGATAAGATAGAGTTACTAGTGAAAGAATGTTTATAGATGCAGAAGAAATGGAAGAATAGATATTACAGGACAAAATTATATCCTTAAAAATATGTAAAATTACTAATTCTTTGTTTAAATATCAGCTCAATTATCACTTCTTCCTTCAACTGACTATATCGATTCCTTCTATCACTTTCTTTTCAGCATTTATAACAATAATGATTCTATTTTTATTTGAGTAGGTCTTTTATTAATATATTTATCTCATAGATTTAAGTTACAAGAAGGAAGGAACTGTCTTTTTTTTTGTCCTCTCCAGTGTATCCTCAACAACTAGATAATACCTAGTACCTAAAATAAGAGTTAAATAGTTAAACAAATTATAGTACGTGTTTATCAAGAGAAGACTTAAATCAATTAGGATTCATCCACACATACTTTAAATAAAAGGAGGAAGCTCTTCATCATGTACTGATATGGAAAGATCTCTAAGTTATCTTGTTTAGTTAAATACAAAGGGAAGGGAACAATATTGCATAATATGCTGCCATATGTGTGAAGTGTGTATGTACCTATTCATAAATGCAGAGAGAATCTCTACACAGAATCACAAAATGTAGTGACCATCATTGCCTCTGAGAAGAGAACCTGGGTGGCTAAGAGAGAGATTTCATTTTTTACTGTATGTTCTTTTTGTATTTTTTAAATTTTGTATCATATACACCTATTATCTATTTAAAAATTAATTAGATTTTTTTAAAAGTGTAAATAAGTCAACAAAACCCCACTTTTCCATGACAGATATACACGTAGTTCATTAATGTGTTATGAAATACTCTGAAGACAAATTAAACCAAGAAGCCCAGATGGAAACTTCTGGAAATTAACAAAGCACAGACTCACAGACCAATGTAAGGTTCACATCCACAGAAAAAGAAACACCTCATCAGGGAAATACAAATTAAAACCACAATGAGAAATCACCTTACCCTTGTCAGAACAGCCATTATTAAAAAGTCAAAAACAACAGATGCTGGCATGGATGCAGAGAGAAAGGAACACTTATGCGTTGTAGTGGGACTGCAAATTAGTACAATCTCTATGGAAAACAGTATGGAGATTCCTCAAAGAAATAAATGTAGACTTAACATTCGACCAAGCAATCCCACTACTAGGTATCTACCCAAAGGAAAAGAAGTCATTTTATGAAAAAGATACCTGCACTAGAATGTTTATTGCAGCACAATTCACAACTGCGAAGATGTGCAATCAACCTAAGTGCCCATCATTTCATGAATGGAATGAGAAAATATGGTGTATATATACCATGGAATACTACTCAGCCATAAAAAGGAAAGAAATTCTGTCTTTTGCAGCAACTTAGACAGAACTGGAGACCATTATCCTAAGTGAAGTAACTCAGGAATGGAAAAACAAACACAACATGTACTCTCTAATAACTGGGAGCTAATCAATGGGCACAAAAAGATGTAAAGGTCATAGGAAAGCAAAAAATGGGGAGGAGCAAAGAGGGCAGTGGTAAAACCTACCTATCAGGTACAATGAACACTATTTAGGTGATGGGCACACTAAAAGCCCCAACGTAAGCATTATAAAAGTTATCCATGTAACAAAAACATTTTTACCTCCTTAATATTTTGAAATAAAAAAAGAAACACCAAGTTTTATTTAT